>DWNJ01000825.1:0-13713 GCA_018250275.1 Udranomia eurus
CCCTTAACATTTTTTTTGAATTTTTAGACATTTTATTATGTCTAAAAATTAAAAAAAAATGATGGGAACGGGGATCGCGATGGGGACGGGGACAGGAAAATTCTGAGGCGATACGAAGTGCGCCGGGTGAGCTAGTTATTCTATAGATATAAAAATACAGATATTTTACAACTGATAACTCTAAGATATACCGTCGATTTTTGTTCGACCGCTAGGCGATCTCTAGTTAATATATAAATACTAATAATAGTGATCGCAATTCATATAATAAAATTGCCCTAATTCGATATTTGCGTAACTGAAACGGATCAACAAAGCACAATGTCAGGCGAGCCACGACCAAAGTGTCGCATGACTGTCCTCATTCCTTAGACACTGCATAATTTTAATACAACGGTCACTGATATAAACTGTGCATAGATTGCTAGCTGTGAATTGTATCATATAAAACCTATTGACGAACGACAACCGATGAATGTAAAATAAGAAATAGATGATTAAACAACGGCTCCGTTGCTACGATCCCATGAATTATTACAACATTGAACCTAATATTGTGACACATAAAGATCATGTTATGTGGTATCTCGATCTAGCATTCATGTCGCATGGCTAAGCGCTGGACCATTTCAATTGGCACCCTTGAACTTTTTCGAGGTTTCTGGGTCGCAAATATTAATGGCTCGATCTAATAAAAGCTCGACAGACCTGCTATATTGTATTGTAACATTCGTTTGAACTAGTTTATTCAGTCTATTGTCTTTATTAATGCGTACGTAATGTGTATAACACATTATGAGAACTATACTACGGTTTTAAATGTGTTGTTGTAGCCGTGTTGGTAATAAAAAATCTTTAACATTTTTCATGAAATTAGCTACAGATGGCCTGCAATCACTGACCCTGATGACCCTGTGAATACTGGTTTTTACTTCTTTCACTTATATAAAATTTAGATTCTTAGTGAAGGTTTCACGAATATTGCGCCTAAATAAATATGTATTATACATATATTACTTTCCGTTATCTAAAGTGCGGAAATTTTGCACTACTAAGCTTCGTTCGTTTGCCATAGCAGCCAAAGTATTAATTAAAACGGACATCATTTTGTAAATATCGCTATAACCTTTCAGTATTACACTACTAAACAAAATTGTGTTATACGATATTATACGATGTTAGTCACAAAAAAATAATAGACCCCACGGTAGAACCCTGGCGTACTCCCATTACGCACCTAAACAATAGTTGAGTCCGTAGCCGAAACGAACATGGAATTCCCAACGTTACGTTCGCACAAAACTTGTACCACCCCCAAGAACAGGGACATTGCCCTTACACGTGTTCTTGCTAAACACGAAATAATCTGTTTGGGGGCGAATACGACGCGACTTATCCAGTACTATGGGCCCGTAACGACTCCCCGAACTACGCTATCGCCCATAAGGTGAGCTTTAAGAGACTTTGAAAATGAAAATGTATTGCGACGATAACAACAGTTCCGTGCTCTGTTGACGTCACTCCGCCTGAACACGGGGCGAGTTTCCAACGGCCCTCCCATAGGGTAATGGAATCGTATCGTTAGTTTATACGGCCAGGCCCTCAAGTCGTCCAGTAAACTATCATAAGTAGCCAACGAGCTTTTCTAATAACAAAAACCTTCGTGCACTATACGGTGAAACCGTTATAGCTATAGTTTTACAAAATATGGGCCAGCAATTAACTGAACGCAAAACTATTACGAAATTATTAATTAAGTAAAATTCAATTCATAAGATCGATTGAAGAATGGTCTTTATAACATAATTTCTGAATCATAAGCATTATTGTTATGAAGTTTTATGCAGAATTACAGATATTTAGAAATACGTAATTTACGTCAAATCATAATTTATTACTATAATCACATAGAAGATCTCCGTGAGGAACAAAACAAAATCAAGCTCACGAATTTATCGACCGTGAGAGTCGAAACCTAGAATAATTCACAAAGCAAAATTGACTAGTGCCATCCCTCTCTGAATCGATTAATTGAAATAGGATGTAACGAGGGAGATCATAAATTGCTATGATTGTCTAATGTCTAATCTATGTAATCATTCTTAGCCTCTATAATTTATGGTTATGCAAAAGTAAAAGTACCAATTTTGGCAACATCAATTGCATTCAAACAATGGCTCAATTATTAACAAATTATTGATATAAATAACGAAAGATCCGAGTAGGATTAACAGATCGCTCCAGGCAAACACCGCGCTATAACAAATTGTGTATTACATATGAAAGAATCTGTAAAACAAAGTGCTGACTAAGAAAATACGTGGCTAGACAAAAACATAAATTATTCAATCTATGCGACTACTAACTTCAAAGTGTTTTGTACCTTTTTTACTTCTTAAAAACGCTTCGCTGACTACTCTTTATAGATAGGGCCCTTCAAACAAGAAATAGAAAAACAAGTATTCGGAAACTAACTACACACTCGCACCGCGTCCATGTACATTGCAGATAATTAAACCACAACTTTTTAACAAAAAAATTAAACCGACGACTACTACAAACCACTCAATATTAAAATCAGTGCTGAACAATCAATCACCCCCTATACTTCCTACCTTAGGATTGTTTTTTGTCCAAATATGAAACTAACTACAAGGTATGTGAGGTGTAAGTGTTGGTGATATCAGTAATGCAATGCAATCATCGCCTATTACTCTACATTTAGGGTTAGAATTTTTGTTCAATTTTATGGAAACAACTTTGAAGTATACACTATCTATTAAAATAAGAATTATAAAAATGGGTCTACTCTGTACACAGTTATGACAGGTCACACAAAAAAAATATACGAGTCGAATTGAGAACCTCCTGCGTTTTTTTCGTCGGTTAAAAACAAACAATATCCAACAAGCTGGTATTAAAACCAGCGAGAGCTCGTCAAATCCGTCAATCTAAGGAAAACGAAAAGCACTCTGCCAAATTGAGATTTGATACAGGAATCAAATCGAGCGGTTGAGGGAACACAGAAGGTTGGTAAAAGGGAAAAAAAACACTAAACACCGCACGGGATCATAAATCATTTGCGAACGTATCCCACTCGACGACAAACACAGTTTCGGATATATTTCATTGTTGGCTTAGCGATTACGAGAGTCGCAAAAAAAAAAATCCGGGGGAACACGAAACGACTTTTAGTGACCGCAATATACGTTGCGATACGAAAAAGTTATGAGTAGGTAAGGATTTGTAATGTGAAAGAAATTCCGGCGAAATCGCGTAATAATAAGTGGGGATTATGAGGGGATCGGGTGAAACAAAAGTAACACGGCCCGTTCCGTATACATTTCATGCGATACTAACTTTATTCATTACGTTTATTGTGATGTCTTTCATTTCTGTGATTGATTTAGTGTCAACTGATTCACACAGAATCGTCAGAACGATCACAGTAACCTGTAACTACTCATCAATCACAGAAATCATGGAAAAATAATAATCATCCATTTAACATATAAAGCCCAATAAAAATATATTTATTTGTTTGTCATTTAAAAATTGTTAATTGTACACTCTAAACTAATTATAACCATTGTATGCCCGAATAGGGTAGACTGTTTGTTTGTTGTAACATCTTCGTCAAACAGTCAACAATAAATAATTTTCATTTCAATTCATTTCGTTTCATTACTCTAGAAGCAAATGTGTTTATAATAAAATCGTTTGTACTACTGTCCCAATTAGAATACAATTGAAATGATTTTAAAGCGTATATTTCAAATGGATAACATTCACTAACGTACAAAATACTATAGGTATATAGGTAATAATATAGGTATATCGAATTTCATGGTTCTGAAAAAGTAAATGTCAGTGGACATAGAAGATTGATACAAACCGTATGTATAGCAAAAGCAAACGCTAACCCATATTTCCCAAGCTCCGCGCCCACCAGCCACAACAAAGGATCAATTGCACACATAGATACACAAATGTTCGTCAAAATTTAATTGCCACCGTTGCTTTGTGGACTGACAGACACTTTTTCGATCTATTCTTTATAGTTTCCAATTTGACGCTCAACATGTTTCACAATGCGCCGTGCAATATTTTTTTCACGTCCTGTCCCGTTATTGTTGTAAGCGGTGATGTAAACTGGCATGGCGGGCAACAACCCGGACCCAACGCAAATATTGAAATGCCATCAGATGCAACACACGAAACTGTGTTTGTATTGGCTATCCCAATTCTTAGTAACATTGTAAATGTGAATATGAAATTGTTCGTTTGTATAGGTTATCCTAATCCTGTTTAATATTGTAAATGCATATGCGATTTTGTCTGTTACGTTTTCACGTTTTACCTATTCAACCGATAATCATGAGAATTTGTATACACTTGTCAGGTGTACAGAAAAAGACATACCTCTTATCATTGAAAATTGAAACCCGAGCGAAGCTGCTGCGGAAACTAACAATCAATGTTAAATAAAATCTAGTATGATAGTAACATACAAAACTCTCACAATAAGCACTCACAGTATTACATTAGGCCGAGATGAAACGACTCCAACGCAATAACATCCTCTAATGAAACAGGACAAAAAGTAGCGCGCAGCGTGCCGTCTTGTATTATGCTTATTCCGTGTTTACACATTGCCCGAACGGTACGAGCGAGAGAATATTTATTATAACAATTTATTCACATGCGTGCAAAGCTGGCGTTCTATGTCTGAAAGATAAACTGACGGCAATAGTATCGAAATAGACCGATAACTTTCCTTTCACAGTTTTTATTGGTTTATTTTCTCGTAAAATATCTGTCATCGTATTCCATATTTATTAATCTCTCAAACTCCGATCTCAGGAGTTAGTCACTTCTGTATTTTTCGTTTATCGTATTAATTGTAATTCGTCAGTGAAGGCTCATTTGTTTATTTCATATTAATTATAAAACCAACTTGTTTAGAAATTGGTGTAAAAAAAAAACGTTTTATACACTTTATATATACCGATTTTTTTCAAAGAATATTAAACACAAAGAGAAAAGTTATTTTAATAATCCATTCATAAAATTGACCGAATCCCGCCGAAACAATAACGGAGAGAAGAAATAGTTCTATAGCCGTGAACATTCAGTGACCTCCAAGTTCGTCGGAACTTCGGACTTTATTGGATCAAACTAATACCCAGGGGAATCAACTTTCTCGTACTTATGTCTCATCTTACTTCATCTTCCAATTACTCATAATTCAATAAGTCCGTAGATCCAGTTTCGGATATCATTTCAGCGATCTTTGTCATTGATGTCGGCCATAGTTTTAGTTTCGTCATTTTCCTCGTCATTAGGTTGTAACGTGTCATCTTTCGGGGAATTGTGTTTGATTTCCTATTTGTTTCGAGTTTCATGAAGGGGCGCCTTGCTTAGCCGAGGCGTTCCAACTTAGTCCTCAGGGGTAGCTACGCATTTGTCGACCTAAGAAACACCTTCGATCCTGTCTTGTGTTGATTACAGATATCAGATAGCTGCTCGTTTGCTACCTCCCAGTCATAAAAGAAGAAGTATTGCATATATGACCTCAAATCGAAGCGGTGGTGGCTCAATGGTTAGGTTTCGAACTTAATTTCGAATGTCGAGGGTAGGTTCGATCTCCATCAAGCATTGCACAATTCACTTGAACATGCTCCTTACTTTGAGCCTAGTCGAAGTAGAAGAAATAAGTAAAATTAACATAAAAATTCATCACAACCGACAAAAAATAGCATAGCGAGAAGGCAGATTGCTGTAAATAATCTCGTATATCACGTCACGTTTCTGATGGAAATAAATACAGTTACTCTCTTTGTAAAATACTCCAGTGCCACAACACAATATGTTTACTTTGTGATAGATTTATAGCCATCGCAACCGTCTTCTGAATCATAATGAATGTCGTCCTTTGAGATATACTTGCACTTCTTTGTCGACGTCTGTATCAAAGTTGATTTACGACGAAACACAATTTGAAATGGGAAACTGTAAAATTCGCCACTGTGTATTCAATTTCGTTTCCATGCAACCTAGTTTTCATTCACCTCAGCTCAGTTGAGTAGCGACATAAGATGACATCTCACTTTGGACGTGTGACAATTCACACTTAAGCCTGAGAAAGGATTCAAGATTTCGAGTCGACGTAAGAAACCTACATCTGTGTCCCATATCCACAACAATATTTTTGCGTGGCACACGAGAGCTAAAACGAAACGGTGGAATTAGAACATCCAAATGAGAAAATACCTCCAGTTATATTGCAAGCGGGGACAGAGGGAACTGTTTTAGTTGAGACACACCTGGCTCGTGAAGAGCTCATAAATAAAGGGGAACGGCTAAACTTGCGGAAGCGTCTCGATGAGAATTTCGCGGAAACGCGGCATTCATTCTGGGAGCGCTGCAACGCTGAATCTAGCGACGAGCCGATTAGCGCTTTATAAAGAAATTTCAATCCCTTAAGACTATAAAACCATATAATTTTGAGTGTTTTATAAAAGAAAAACTCGTATCGTACATATTTGACTCTTCAACATTTATTATTAAGTAATTTTGTTATGCAGACAGTTTAATCTCTCTCAAGCGAATCTGAAATAAAAACTAAAAAAAACACAATTTTACTGGGCGTAAAGAAATCTTAAAATATGCACTTTTATGAATTACTTCATATCGTTATAAATAACAAAATTTAACACAGCATACTTAATGAAAGTTGACTCAAAGTAAAAACATATATGTGTACATGCTCGTATGTTGCATAATATGCAATAGATAGCAATTCAATATCAATCATCAACAAACACCAATTTGTTCATATACCATTAAAGAAAATATACCTCTACTTGGAAGATAAGCGAAAAAACAATTTGTCACCGGGTCTTATAAATAAACCAACTTGACTAATAAATAGTTAAGCGTCTTCCACGGCACAAGGAGAGTGGGATTCGCTGTAGCGTCTACATAATAACTATTTAGTTCGGCGAGCACTGACAACAACAGAGGAAGCGGTTGTGACAGTGTAAACGTATTTATTATGTGGCTCTGGCGTTTCTGTGAGAGAGATATTTTCATTTCTCAGCTTCATTGTAGCTAGTTCACGGTCCACACTTAAGAGTTGAGAAATCACAAGCGAGTCTTTGGCTGCTTTGGAGTAATCCATTTCAGTGTCTCCTTCAAGCTTTGACTCGGAATTGTTTTTAGCGTTGTTAAGCTTTTCTTATTTGTTAGAGGCACTTATCTTTGTGTCACTGAACGACTGTCGGCGATTTTAAAACATTAAATTTGGGGTGTACACTAAAATGTTTGTATTTTGATATTCAACCGTATCAATATGATATCATGGGTATATCTATTTATTATGCTGTGTAACCATTCTGTATAAAAAAAATTACATCGTGGAGCTACGACTCGGCTAAGAAAGAAACACATTTTCGGATTATTTGTAACAGATTGTTTGTTAATAATGTTTATTTTTTAGTTACTATATAAATTCCACATCAACGCATATTACATTAAGTTAGGCCCTGGTGACTAATTCGGGCACTTATTTATATGAAGCAAAATTAAGAATGAAGATGGTGACGCGGCTACTAGTCTAAAATTTCGCTGCGGACTATTTGTGTGAAACCTTTATTTTGAAGGCATGAAAATAACGTTTCAAGTCCGCTATCCAAGTTTGAGCATGTTCACGGCGTATTTATGACGCGTCGTTAGGCAATAAAATAGGAAAAGCCTATGAGAGGTATTCAGGGATTTTATCGCTTTAGTTTTTATGGCTTATTGGCAATAAATGGGAAAATGTGAAATACAGTGGACGTTATTTTGAGAAATTTCTGTTGTTTCCATAGTTATAGCTTGTGTTACAGTTTTAAATTAATATAGACATACGGGATTTGGAAAGAGAAAACCATATATATCGAAGAACACATTGTCTCCACGAACTGAATTTGAATTTCCCTTTCGAAGATCCTATTAGAAGAATAGAATTCCTATTAGTGAGAATTTCGAAACAGATTTTTTTCCACAAAACCTTTTCAAACGTTTAGTCCTCAAAACTAACGCATCGCATATGAAGACGACTCAATTTAAAATTATATCGACTGTACCCGTATAACTCGTACATATATTTGCAATATCAGTCACGATAGCTACTTCGTTTTCTATCATAGAAAAATATTCTTTGAAATATCCTTGATATTGTATGCGCTTCGCATGTTTGAAGAAATTTATTTGAGCGCGAACGTATACGATTGTGTGATTGTTTCACTCACAAATATCATGAATGCGAATAGTTTTAAACGGGATATAGGAGGTTAGTTACATATAAATCAGAATTTTCGAAAACTTGCAGAAAAATCCAGTTGATATCACATATTACTCGTAGAACAATATTTCTCTGTTTCTACTACCTAGGATTTTGCTTACTTTGGTAAGATACTAAAATACTGGACAAATAATATATAAGTATGGATTTATAATATATATTTATATATATAATATATATAATCCTAACTTAAATATTATACATGTGGAGTGTTTTTTACATACCAACAAGATGGCGCAGCTAAGTATCATATTTCTTACATATTTCGTATAAAATGTACCTTATGTCCCGCCCTATAAACTCTTCTATCATTCAGTGAAAGTTCCATCATCAAATCGGTCCAGCCGTTCCAGAGACAGACGGACATTAGATAGTTATTTTTCCGACACTAATACCGTATCGTAAAAATATTAACACTATATTGAAAAAACCTAATTGTTCTGAAATCACAGACAGCCATTTCAATTTTATCAATATGTATATAGATTGACGTGCACGTGCCGCCGCTGTTATTATGTCACATATCGAATGTAGTTAACGCACGTTGTGCTCACAAACGAACCTTATGCACGAGCCGTTGGCGCTCACGAAGTACGCGACAAAGCATTTCTCGGATCGAGTCGGAAATAAAACGCAAGTCTTATTATTCGGTCGTCAGATGAAATGATACCTGTTTCTGCTACACGTAACCGTGGCGTCACCTACCCCCACCCTATTCGTATATTCGAAAGGGAATATCTCGCGATAATCCTCTTATATTTTTACTTTTACTTGGGGTGATATATTCCAGACATTCATATTTCTCGTGCAACGCCAGGTGAGTTAATCTTTTCCACGCAGTCGCCTTTTTGGCGAGTGTTCGCGTGGCTTTGTGGTCTCACCTCCGCGCTGTTGAGAATTTATATTTATTTATATTATTCACACCTGGCCGAGAATCGAGCGTGGCCAATATTTTAACCAGGATAAAGGACTGAAAGTATTAACTTATATTTTTTTCAAGTAACTTTTTGAAGATGATATTTCTTTTCATTTAAGGTTATCTTTGAAACAATCATAATTCTCCTTAAGAAGTATTTTTTTTGAGCCTAGATCCTAGGTATTAGTAATTTTACATTTAAACGGGCAATCATGCTAAGAAAGAAAGCTTAAAAAACCTCTTTCACCGTCTAGCTCCAATTGAATATCTACTAGCATCTTGGGCGAAACCTAATGCAGCGTCTATTTGAACTTTAAATTCTTCCACCATTACAGTAAGTACGGGCGCTTCGATAGAACAAAATCTATTAGCAATATTACCATTCCTAGGAATATTCTCCAAAATTGTCGTACCGAGGAATTCCAGCAGAGGCATAATCTCTTCTACGCGATCGCTTGTACCAGGGTTAATGGTGCGAGCTGATATTGCGGTAACTGCTCCAGTCTCGTGCCTCTTCCCTTTCCTTCTGCTCATAAAAATGTTAGTACAATAACCTACATTCGGCGTAAGTATAATATGAGATAACATTCTTTGAATCTTCCCATTCAGATATACCTTTGTGTATGACAATTTTGACAGTATACAAAATCTGATTTGCGAATCATAATGGTAGTGCTGAATGCAATTGAAATCTTGTAATATTTTTTTTCTTTCTATAGTTGTACACATTATACATTTATTTATTTATTTACACTTTATGCACCATTCATACAGTATTGGAACAATTTAAATATGAAATTCAGTCGCGTAAACTCGTAATTACTTTAGGTATGTATAGTAACTGCTGGGAAACATTTTATGTGCTTATTTTATACGCTTTCATATCTGATCCAATACAATTTCTGGGAAAAGTTTTTAAAATAAAATATTTTGTTACTATAAATGACCTCGAAAAAGAACGAATTTAAAAGATATTAAAAAGTAATTGAAAAATATTACATCATAAATAAACAAATCATTTTTAAAGACTTATATAAGTAAAAATGATACACGTACGACGTAAGTATTATATAATATATATGCAAAAAAATCATGTCCAATTTAAATAGGAGCATATATAACATATCAAAAATTCTTATACCACTGGTAACTTTTACAACAACCGAGCTACAACGACCGACGATTCAATATTATAACACCGATATTACCTCCATTCATCTAACCAGTTCATCTATCTTTCCTTTAGTGACATGGTAGGTGCCACGGCAAAACTCAATCTCTTCTACGCCATCGCATCTCTCACGGCTAATGGCGCGAGCTGATACTGCGAAAGCCGCTCGCGGTTTCCCTTGGTTTTTCACTTCACACTTTTGTACAAGTTAACGGAACGGCTTCAGTTGTTTATGCTATTTGTTTTTTGCCAAACGAATTCGACTCAACGGCTCAGAAACCACTTCAAGATTCAAAGCTGACCCGTGCGGTCAATTGTCTGCAAATCCCGATTATTCCTTAAATCTGTACATTCGAAATCAAAACATGAGTACGGTTATGTAAATTGTTCGTAAAAACAACCGAAAAGACATCAGTCGAATTTTAGAAAATGAAAATAAATTGTATATACTTCCGAGACTACTAGAAACAATTCCATTTGAAACATAGTAAATAATAGTAACAACGACAAAATGGAAATCCAAAACAAAAGCCTATTTTAATACGCTAGGAAAAATTGCTAGGCAAAGGAACCTAAGTGCACCAGATCTTCTTCAAAACACATATAAAATTACAACGTAAAATAATAAATTGATGAATATCGAGATCGTTTAAGCACTTTCAATGTTCGCCTTTTAGATAAAATTCAAGATTTTCTTCAGATTTTAATAACGCTTAAAAGCGCAACTTATGGGCGCCGGCAATTCAATACCGTTCGGGCTGCAAAATCAATTAGAAAAACACTGTAGCGAAGTATTAAACTTCTTGAAAACTGAGACTGTGTACTTTAAACAAACGTAGAAAGTTAATATTAAATTAGAAATATATTTATAAGAAATTTTAAAAGGACCCCATTGCTAATAAATTTCATTACCAACTAAAATGTGCAAGTACAAATATTTTGCAACAGATCCAATCGTAAAATTAAGTCGTTAAAAACCACAACAATATCACTTTTAGTTGTAGACCAAAAGTCTAAAATAACCTTACGTTAGATATTATATTTTTGCAACAAGAAACGACATAAAATCCGATCAACCGCAGCAATCGGAGCAAGCGACAAATTAAATAAACAACCTCAGGACAGCAAAGTTAAACTTGTAAGAAAAATAGTGATCATGTTATTAAAAATAAATAAAATTACTTTACACATAGGTAATCACCCACATTACCTGGGTAGGCAGGGGTGTAGAACTGTATATAGTTAACATGAGAATCCGAGAGATTTTATTAACAAGTCTATGTGCCGAAGATGAAGTCGAGTTAAACGTTGGGTTAAATTAGTTAATTTGGCCCGCAAGCCTTTCTTATATCCCGTTGTCATTACCCCGTTACGGGGAGAGATTGACGTGGATCAGATAACAGGGAAAAACTTGGAGTGTACTCCAACACGGCGGTGTTGGCGGTAATTGATGGATTACTGATTAATGACCAACCAGGTTTTAACTAATTATTAATTCAACAAAAATGTAAAGTATCCTCGACCGTTAAGTTAAGCCGTGACCGTTTGAGAGGTCTCAATGTTGACAAAGTGGTTCTTACTGAATGAGAGAATTTTTCACTTTCAATGGGAATCTTCGCGTGTACCTACGTTGACCCTTGTTAAAAAATGATTGTCACCGTCTCCCGAAACAGTTGATAGGCAAATGTAATAAAAGTAAAAGAAATTAAGAAGATATAAATGTCGAATTTTAATGCTTCAGTGTGGGTCGATTCACAAATGAAGAAGGCAATGAGTCAGTGTAATATAACGAAAACCTCTCAAGAGGAGCTATCAATCAATTTTATGTATTTCAAATCACAGACAAACACAATACTCATTAAACAAATCACAAGCCCACAAGTTGCAATAAAAATACGGATAAAACAATGAATTTTATCGAGTGTCATCATTTAATTAAATATTTACGACTGTCCGTCCTCATTGCCGATAAAATGACGCTCAGCCCGTATTATGAAATCTGTCGAATAAATGTTAAATACTTCACATAAAATGTCGCGTGAACTGTTTACGGTTTGCCGTGACCGAATACGATTCGGTGCGGTCGTCATGTGTGAGAATAAGCATAATATAACGATCTACATTTCGTATTCTATTCGAAATGTGAATGTAGTTAGAATAAATTATAGGTGCCATCAACGCTATTTCCAAATACCGTCATATTTGGGCCACGGCGGATACTTATGAAACATCGCTATTTCGGGTGTTATATTATTTTATATTTGATCTTCGGTTTGGGTTATCACCTTTTTCGGTTTTGGTCGTAAATCAATTACATATTCATAAAAAGGACTGGGTCCTCTTTTAAAAGCCAATCCAAAATTAACCTTCCGTAAATTTTGTTTATATCACCGTAACAGAAATTATTAATATCAACGATGTTAAATTCCGAAACTTGCGAACAAGTAGAAATTCAACACGAATGCGAGATTAAAAACAATTATAATTTAACGACCAATTTTAACTGTTCAAGAAATTCAAACGTCTTCTAAAATAGCACCAGAAATTACAAGCATTAGACTTGAGTAAACACATTTTACGACAGTTTTCGTAACGAGCGAGTCAGTTGCCAAATAGGCAGAAACTCATAAATGAATCTGCCGATTGCAAAGTTTTAAACACGTTCTAATTTGGGAAGGATAAAAATGTAACAAAGCAAACAAATTTTCCATACCGGCGTTATTTTTGTTTCTCGCGCAATCATTCACGTATAATTTTAATTTGCTAAGAAAATATTGCTTCTAATTTTGTCAAAGTTAACTCCGAATTCTGTTTCATCTCAAAATTTGCGTAGGACGGGATGGATAACTCAAAACTGTAGATCCGACCGCAAATTTCGGATAAGATAAGTCAATTGGCCGGAATAATATCCCTTGCTCTTTATAAAGCGGCCTCTAATCAAAAGGCCACGAGGGGTTGAAAAGAGCATCAAGCCGATTAGCTGTGAAAGGCCTGATTGAACGGAAATGATTAACCGTGGAACTAACATCATTAACGGAATACCTTCGACGTTTGTAGCGTCAGCTATAATTTTGTTATTATCGTCCTCGGCTGCCGCCTTTCCAAGTTTATTCGTTCCAGTGACAGAATCATTTCGTAATTTTGTAATTGTGGCTACCTTTTCTACTAAAAGCACAGGTAGCGTTTCATTATAATCTAGATTTCTTATGCCATTTTAATCGAAGGAATATAAGAAAGGTTTTCCGTTTTAATTTATATTAATGTTTTGTTGCGACTTGA
>DWNJ01000826.1:0-13712 GCA_018250275.1 Udranomia eurus
CATCTTAGTCTTCGAATAAATCGATATTTTTTATATATTACTATGCAAATATGGCTGGTTATTTTATTTGTCCTATTCGCCAACTCGATAGTAAGTTAGTTACTTGATAAATATAAGAGAGGCCTTTGTACAAAAATATGTAATATAATTCTATTGTAAAATTAAGTGTACATAAATAATTAAATAAATAAATAAGAGAAGGTAGAAAGTATAAGCACCAAGAACAACATATTGCAAGCACAATAGGGATAATTTAGTAAAAATTATGGCGTAAATTAAGCAGTTGTAGACAAACTCTTTTGCTATAGAGTAAATTTTGAGCAAAATCTGGGAAATCTGGGAAGTACGATTATCACAATATCGAACTTTACAGGAGTGCAAAAAATCATAACTTTCAAGCTAAAGAAATCGAAAGAGTTTCTTTTGGTTCCAATTCTTTTCCAACACGCTTCTACCGTCGACGTGAGTCTGCACTCCTTTAGTCTCAATTCTCCATGGTTACAGATGAGTGATATGATGTAGAAGGTGGATGTACTCACTGAGCACGAGTGCTGCGGCGGCGCGCAGCGTGGCGTCGCAGTGCGCGGGCACAGCACCACTCACCAGGTTCGTGCCGCCGAACGCGCTCAGTCGGGCCACTATCATGCCGATACAAGCTACCATCGCTCTGTGAAAATAACGGCGACAGTTATACTAATATTCAGTCGTGCTACTATCATATTCAGACACGTTACATCTAATAAATATCTACATCTACGGCAATATTGATACAAATGTCAGTCACACTACGATCGCATGATAGTGGCGCGGCTGAGGACGATACACTTTTTGGTAGGTTGTAGAATCTTGCTGCTGTTCTTGCTGCTGTATTTTGGTTTAAAGGCTGATGAGGTGATAAAGAAGACACACGTAACGACGCTTCCAGAGTAGCAACGCATTTTTGTCGTCCATGAATAAAGAACTTCGATCCTCTCTTGGCTTGATTACCGATGTCCATGGATAGCAGTGACTACTGACTATCAGGTGGACATGCTCGTCTGTTACCTCAAAGTAAATAAAAACTACCATGGCTCTATGAAAATAATGACGAAAGTGAGACATAAACCTTGGTACTTAATCGTGTTTGTGAATGTTTATGTAATGCACTTAATTTCAGGTTTGCACGATCTTATGTTACTCTATTGTTACAAAAAAATAATTGATAATTATGTTTGTTTACCACGCTTTCGAGACGAAAGATAATAACACCACCAGTGCCACTTTAAGTGGTGCCAATTGCTTGCTAATTTATTATTAAGTAAAACACATGAAGCATACATTTTCTTGCTATAAATGTGACGGAAGAATACTTAGACAAACAAAATAAAAGTTTTCAATTCAAAAGCCAAATATATGGAAAATTGTTTAGATGAAATATGTTTTGAGCCACTCCTAAAATCGCCGTCCATAGTAATTAAGCCCTGAAACTGTTTAGAAGACTTGGCTGTTACACAGTAATCATCTACTTCGATACTTGTATATTTAGAATAAGAAGATACCTGTAAGAAGTTGGATAAAGAGTGACAAAGTACGAGGAGACGATGCCGAAGACCATGGCAGTGGTGAGGAAAACGTAGAAGAAGACCAGCCCCGCCAGCGGCTCCGAGGTGCTGTCCACTAGCAGAGCTGCGACCGCGGCTATCACGAGGATTACGATCGTCAGAATCTAAAGAAAATACCAGTATCGAAATAGAATAATATACCAATAGCATTATATGTCCCTTCTTAAAAGTGCGAAGATCGGGCAAGAAACTAGCATGTCGTTCTTTTTCGTCTATTGTAATTATTCATGCCAATATGTAACAGTAAACAAAAAGTGATAGTTTGGCAAAACATAACATACTGTGATTTACATTTAAATACTAAGCTTAAAATAACTGTTATCAGTCCCAAGCTGTTTTGTCTTCCAAATATTTCTAGTATTTTAGTTTAGCCTGTACTTTAGATTTAATTTAATGAACCCGTTAACACCAATCGAATAATATACCATACCTTCCTCTTCCCAGCGCACTGCGACAGGAGCGCATTGAGCACGAAGAAGGAGAGGCCGTGTGCGCAGCCCGCCCAGATCGTGTTGTCGTCTATACCCTGGCACTTCACTGTGTCCTGCAATATGATAATATAGTTATGCATCCACTAGCCGACATCTGCGACTTCGCTCGCGTTTGTCCCGTTAAATACCAGGGTTTATATGTCGGACGACCATATAATTTTTGTAATCCTCAGGAAAAAATTTCTTCATAAAGGACGATTATAAAAAGTTTACCCTATGTCCTTTTGTGTATCTATGGCAATGTGTTAACAAAATGTTCTGAAGAAATAACTTCAAATACATCATTCCATTTCCCGTTTATAATGTTACGATAAAGCAAGATGTTCGTTAGGAATACGGGTTAATAATAGCATTTTAATATTTTTCTAACCGTCGGTCGCTGCTCTCATATGTATACTCGTTGTATAAAGTAGCAAACGGGGACTTAGTCCTTAATAATTCTCCAACTTAATCTTCAACTTATAAAATAATAAACTTCGATTCGGGTTTCTACTTCTATTCACCACTGTAAGTTACAAGTGGAACTTATACTTAGCTCCAAGTTGCAGTATTTAATTCCATTTACTACTCCAAGCCAAATGTACCAACCTCAATAGCTTCGGTATCAGTAGTGTTTGGAGAGGTGAGCAGATCGCAGAAGCCCGCGCCTGCGCCGGCGCGCGCCGCGTACGACGTGAAGAACACATTGAAGATAGTCGGTAGGATTATTGCGAAGCTGTTGTTACTGGTAAAGGAGATAAGTTTCAGTAAACAATCGGGTTCTTAGACTTAAGTAAAAGACGAGAAACATCTTGTCACAACCCTTTTATGTCCCACTGATGAGCATACGTCTCTTCCCTTAACTGGGGAAGGCCTGAAGCATACTCCGCCACGCTCCGATTCGTGTTGGCGAAAGAAATGGTTAGTCACCAACCAGTATGGCGGATGTTTTCAAACCCCCAAGTGGACTCCTACAAGGTTTAACGACTGAAATCTGTCGATTACAACCGGGACCGACTGCTCAACGTGCCCTCCGACGCACGGAAACGCACATGCAAATATCATTATCGGCCTGCGCGATCTTGCGCAATCAATGAGCAAGTTTGTATGGATGTATGGTGCTCTCTCACGCAAAAACTACGAAACAGATTTAGATGAAACTTAACAGTAATATAGCTTATACATTAGAATAACACATGGTCTACAATTTATAAAGATGTGTAAGTGTTAATATAACATATGACGATAAGTATCAAGAAAGTAGAAAAAGTCCGACCTTCTGTAAACTAAATAATAAGAGTGTAAATAGATACCGGAG
The DNA here is from genome assembly GCA_018250275.1 of Udranomia eurus. Classification (NCBI taxonomy): domain Eukaryota; kingdom Metazoa; phylum Arthropoda; class Insecta; order Lepidoptera; family Hesperiidae; genus Udranomia; species Udranomia eurus. Next base: position 3,390 of record DWNJ01000826.1, read on the forward strand.
TATTGTTATCTACGCGATGTTTTGGCATCAAATGATTTGGCTATTATGTGAATGGTGTTTTCTTTGTTCTATCTAATTATAGATATTTTAGGAATATTTATAAAACAATTGTTTGCACTTACGCAATGTAAATGACGAAAGTTAAGTAAAATAGGAGCAAAGTCCGTCCAAGTAATGGTGGCTTAAATAGAGGAGCTATTTGATTCCATAGAGAAATCAGAGAAAATGCTCCCACTTCTTCTTTGCTGTCTTCTTCCAAATATATTTCTTTGACCTAAAATATAGAAATTATTAAAATACATGTTTAACTATTAGTACAGGTATACCTTAGGTCTAGATATATTTTCTAATTTCTAGTCTAATGTCTGGAAATCTGTTTAATACTAGCTACTCGTAACTATACTTATTCTAGGATAAAAGGATGTCTGTAATTAACCCCAAACAAAATTCGCATGCATGCGTTGCTATCCCTGAGGACTAAGTTTGAACGCCTCGTCAAGAGTTTCTCCTGTACCACACTGTTTAAATTAGAAAACAGCAAAATGGGTAAGGGGTAAGATAGTTACCGTGATATTGCCCTTGAACCTAAGAAAAAGTTCTACCATTGGTACTTACGGGATAGTCTTCAATCCTCCCACCATTGACCACATACATCCTCGAAAGCACCTCCACAGCCTCGGCTTCTCTGCCAACGTTGACCAAAAATTTGGGGCTTTCAGAGAAGAAGTACAGCATCAGAGCTCCCAGACCAAGGGGCAATGACATCACTAGGGTAAGCAGCCGCCATGGTCGCAGGACGATGCCGATGAACGTGTACGAAAAATCGAGTTTGGTAATGAAGTAGGCCCATACTGGAAGGCAGAATTCAAAGATAATTAGTATTTAGTAACTAATGATAAAACATTTTTATGACTATGGCTTATAAGGCAAAGTAATATAAGTAAGTAGTATAAGTTGAAACAAAAACTGTTTCAAAACAATTCCCACCTTCGAAAATCAGTATCGATATATGCACTCTGAGCGTGTATTCTAGCGTAATATTTCGTTACCTAATAATTTAACTTCCACTTCTAGAAAGAGATCTGGGGGCACGACCAAGAAAGACCATTCCGACCATTTTCGACCCCCTATAACTTCGTTGTCGATAAAAGTATTTATTTAAAATTAATCGACTTAGTACTACATGGATCTCGCGTCTCGCGTCGGTCTATACTTACTATAGTATAAAGTGGGTGTAAGCATCAAAGCGCTGGTCATGAGCAGCATGTAGCGGGCACGGGACCGCGAGTTGCAGCACTCCCCCAGCAGCGCGTACGTCGCAGATTCTGCTGCACTTGACCTAGAAATAGGTGGTGATAGATTTATGTTAAAAAATATATATATCCTGAACGACGTCTAAGCCATCTGAATGTTTGTGGGCTGTATCTACTGTCGATAATTCCCACATTCACTCTAATCCACCACCCTCATGACAGACACTTTTATCTTCATTTACAAATTTCTCTTAATTACCCAAAAAAGGTTAGCTGCCCACCTTTTTAAAAACCTTTAATTAACATTTAACGATAACAATTAACGATGTTTTACCACGGTATTAAAGCCTGCAAACTGACCCTTCACCAACTCGCATATTGAGATATGCGAGTTGGTATCTCAGTGTATAACAACAAAGTCCAGCTCACAAGGCAGAGCTGATAAACCGTAGCGCCGCAAGGATTTCCCAGGTGGGGGCGAGACAGCTAAGCGCCGCGCTAAGGAAGCTGCCGCACATCGCCCACATCAGCACCAGCTTCCGGCCACGCGTGTCCGCCAGGTAGCCCCAGGGGTATGACATCACTATTATGCCTGGAATTGACATGCCAAAAATGAGACCACGTCTTGAAAAAATACGTATGTTTCTTTACAATCTTTAATTGTCTATGTTATAAACTAGGCTCGGAGAAATATTGGAAGAATTGAAGTCGATATTAAACTCTCATTACACGAATACTGTTAGTTAATAACTAGGTAAGGTTAAAATGCAAATATTTGCAACAGAACTACTTTGTAGGTATTTCTTGTAAGTTGTCCAATTAGATTCCGAATATGGATTTATGTAAAGATGTAAGTTTGTCATTCGAAACTTGTTAGATTTCGAAAGTAGTTTGAAAGTTCACAACAGATCAGTGTATTATGACGTAATATTTCTTCTTCTTAGTCGGATCACTCCTGACCATCGTCAACTCATCGTGATCCGTCATTACGGATCACGATGAGTGACTGTCTGTGAGTCGCCAACATTCCTCTCGGACTGCCGTCCTCAGCACTCGTGCGCTGGCAGACCCACTTCAGCCCTTATTTGGTCTGCCCATCGCATCGGGGATCTGCCGCGTGCTCTCGTGCCCTCGATCTTGCCTTGCAGTAGTATTTAGTCAATAGCAAAAGCGCATAGGCTGTCCATTTGATTTTAAACAGTAATTACTGTCCATAGAAATCTGTTTTGCTTACCTCAGCCTTTTTAAATGCCCAACAGGACGAACATCACTGATATAAGAAGGAATAGAACTTTGAAGAGTTCAAGATAACTCTTCTAAATCAAATGCTACGTAAAGAAAGTTGTACCTGCAAAAGGCATAGATGACAGAATCCCAATCTGTTTGAGCGACATCCCCAGGTCGCAAGTAGCGGCTGTGACAATGATGCCCAGCCCGAAGATGTCGATGCCCATCGCCACGATCACCATGAAGCATGCTACCAAGAGACCTACATTGTATTTGCCATGACCTGCAACATAGAAACAGACTGGTATTAGTTATTAAAAATATAAAACTGAGCGCTATGATTAGAGTGTAGAGTTTTTCAAACTGTGCGAAAAGAGAGATTTTTTTCAAATGTAGAGAAATCTGTTGATTGTGATCAATCAAGTCGGTAATAATGTGATATATCAAAATAGCGAGATGGTAGCATATAGCTAATTTGTCAACTTACTATGACTTTCAAATAAGTACACATCATTTTGAAAATATATTTTATTTTTATTACTATCAAGAATCTGATTCGATTTGAAAAACAGTGCAACAAAGAAGCAATAATAAGAATTGACAAAAAATTACCGAGTTATCATTAAAACTGAGTAATTAAAATCAATGTAAGTAAATAAATAGTGAATGGATTTAAAACAGTAGGCAACAACACATAACTTAAGATCTTGCAAACAATTAACTAAACCAAAATATTTCCACTATGTGTAACTCGTATTAATAGATTTTCAAAAGAGGCGTTAAACTAGCACTCGTGCGTTTATTCACCTGAGGCACTGAAACCATTGTAAGCGGATAACAAAGCAATAAATAGAACAATGATCAATTGTGAATCGAAGAACAAAAGCTGAAAACTAATAAAGCTAGTTTTACTTTAGCTGTCGCGAAACATTTGGGATATTCTAATAGTTGTGAAGCTCTGCAACACTCTTTGAAATACATTGGAATTAATTTGTTTTGGAGGGTGTGATAAGGGAGACATACTTAACCGAGGCGTTCCAACTTAGTCCTCAAGGGCAACAACGCATTTGTGGTCGACCTAAGAAAGACGTTCGATCCTATCTTGGGTTGATTACAGATGTCCATGGGCCATTTGGACTGCATGCTCGTTTGCTACCTCCTAGTCATAATATCTCTGGTACAGTTACCTTTTTTAAAATAGTGTATACAAATTTCATATACAAAATCATTTACAAAAAATTCAATTCAACATTTGATACTAGCGATAAGTCAACAACTATGAAATTGCTGGTAACTAGACTAATAACAAAATGCAAACATTAAAAACATGGTTATGTTGCAATTTCACCTTCATTCCACCTTAAATACAAAATAGCATAAATAATCTAGTGCCGTTAAGAGCACTATAGTGTATCGCTTCCAGTCGACAGTCAGACCGAGTCAATCGTAAAACTTATGCAGGTAATGATCGTCTCTCCAACAATGAGTTAACTAACCTGCCAACTCCAAGGCCTCTTCGTAGCCGTAACGCTTCACAAGATCGCTCGAGCTCTCTCTCATCTCGAGGTTTTCCTCCTCAGATTTTGTATAACTTATGTTAACTGCCATTTTGAATACTTAATTTTGTTGATTTTTAAGTCATAAAATCGTCGTCATTCAGCTCTTGGACTTATCGCAAATAAACTATTCGCTTGCCATTTACACTCTGCGTGTAGATAAGTATGTCAATATTAAACAGCTGGCACTTACTTAGACCTCGATTATAATTTTAAATTGTTAATGATTTTATCGGTGTAATTGTATTTGTTTTAAATGAAAGAAATAGAATTGGTATTGATCGAACAGGATTGGCCCGAATTAGTGAAATTGTTAATTTAACTTCGAATATGTAGGACATTTATTTTGAAAAATATTTGTATATGATGTTATGTCTTCTCCCATTTTACATTCAAACATAAAAATACACATAAATGTCAATTTAAGGCCGTGTGCAAAAGCCTTTACTGAGACTAAAGGTTTTTACGTGTCACTCGATTTAATTAATGTCATAATTACTTAATCCAATTATTACATATTTTATTATAATTAAATCTTAACATAGTTGACACTATATTTTCACTAACACACACTTTTTAATGTCTGCTACAATTAATGCAGATGCCTTCCAAGGACGGTACAATTTAATTCAATTCGGTATTTTTCGTTTTTGCGACGTTTAGCCAGCAAACCGGTCTGTTAGGAAAACGGAGGATAACTGACATCTGCACCTTTATTTGGCGTGAGGTCGTCTTATCTTCGGTTGTTATTATGTAAAAAATGTATTGGAATTGTCTATCTGTGTCTGCTTTTTTATTTATATTCTCTTATCTATATCTTATAAGCAGATCTAAGAAGCAGAAGAAGAACTAAAAGCATCAGTAGGAGCGGAGTAGAAAACAAGAACATTACTTGCGTTTTATTTAAGTGGGTTGATGGGTTATTAATGGGAACAGCTAACAAAAGCTTATACTTGACTTTTTGACTACACGCCTAAAGAATAAGATGAATAATTATCTTATCAGTATATCAGCTTTACTACTATCCTATATGAAAGCACAAAGTACAAAGTTTGTACAAAGTACAAACTGATGTAAAACGATGGCATTTGACAATAGTAAACCTGCATACAATCCTATCCTTCTATTCAATTATTATTTACTGCTATGTGATTCTTAAGTCGAGAAGTAAACAAAAAATCGCGCATCGAGTATCCTCAACCGATTAAAACTACTTATTATTTGTACTCATAAGTGCAGCGGAACGGTAATTCATCAATTACAAGGTTACGAATGTGGTAGAAGATTTCGTGATTCAACTCCAATGGCCACCACATTTACGCCTATTTCTGTTTTATAACATCATTGTTCGGGTTTGAAGGATGTGATGAGGGAAGGACACTTACCAAGGCGTAACTTTGTCCTCAGAGGTAGCAGGACTTTTGTGGACCTTATAAATAACTGCGATTCTGTCTGTGATTAATTACAGATGTCCATGTGCAGCAGTGACAACTTACCATCAGGTGGACTGTAGCTCGTTTGCTATCTTAATAAAATTCGTTGGTCTGCAAGCGCGTGTGTAAGTGAAGGAAATATTTCCTCGAAACCTTAATGTTTAGTGTTACCCAAAAACAGCCGTCTGGAGTTTTTATGATACCAAGCTTAATATTAGTATGTTCTCTAAAGTATATCAAAAGGTATTCGCTCGTCCTAAACGTCCTCGAGATGCTTTAATAAATTGCCTGCATATATTAGCGTGTTATAAGACGACTAATATAATCCAAGAAGTAATAATTCGTAAGCTCTTGTGAGTTTTATTAACAAAACATTACATAAATAAATATAAATGTATTACTTTATGCCATTTTTATTTTTTTGTTTCAATTAGCTTTACTAAATAAATAGTAATACGTGGTGTATCGGTAAAAACAGAAAAAAAATTAACGATTTGAAAAGTCTAGGTTATCTTTTTTTATTATTATTAGGTATGTAAAATTATGTAAACTTTCCATTAATATTATTAAATATGTAGATTATTTAGACCTGACTGCATACTGCCATGTTAATGTCCATATTTTACGTCTTTGCATTTGGTCATGTAAACTAAAATATATTAATTTAGATATAAATTGTACAAGGCTACTTATTACACTCCAGCAAAAACTCGTAATTGTTATAAACACGAAGTTTTAAATCTCCGTTTTTTGTCTGGATTTGAGCACTGCACTAAGCACTAATAGATACATTTTCCTTGTTTCGTGTAAATTTGTTTCATATTAAAAAGAAAATAAATTCTATGGGTATGTTTTTTATAATAATAATAACTTGTTATAAATAATTGGTATTACATTTTATTTTTATAAAATTGCATTTAACAAAGTTTAGAAAATAATTACAGAATTTTAATTTTAAATTAGTTTCTAATTACTGTACAATTTATTAAAAGTATGACAATAAATATCGCTGCTCTAGTCTTACTATATTATGATTATAATATTATGAAATATTAAACATTCGAGTTAGTCACTATTTAGTTTATAACTTTATAGTTTATATTACTTTATTAGTTTAGTACACGTATTAGTCAGACAGATTAGCTTACAGATGGCTGTTAAGTAATTCTTCTTCGTCTTGTGCCTCTTCACTACTGAAGGTTGGCCATTCCTTGAACTTCTCTCTGTCTATGGCCAGGCGAAACAGTTGTTCGACAGAGGTGATGCATGTCCACTTCCTAATGTCTCTTAGCAACGACTTTTTTCGGCGTCCAGCGCGCCTCTTCCCTTCCATCTTGCCCATCATGATGAGCTGGAGTAGATTATACCTATTGATGGTTTGTATCAGCTGGCGGGTCATGAAAACGCGCTGTACGATCTCGTTTCTGACTTTTTGTGTCCAACTGTTGCGAAGCATGGGACGATAACACCACATCTACACATCTAGACGTCTTCGGGTAACTTAATCGGTTAAGTAATTAGTGAATATAGAATCGTAACTCACATAACTTCAATATATATTCACCTAAGATAGGATTCATTGAAGAAATAATACAAATGTATTATTAAATATTTTGTGCTTTCTTCGGTATATCTGGGGGTAACAGAAGTGACAAAAAGGCACCGCCTGTAACAAAACAAGGAGCAATCTTTTTAATGTGCTAACAACTAACATATAACCCGCGCGACATAAATAGATACTGCGCAAATTACGTAAAGTTCTTGTACAGTGAGCAAAGGAACTGTATTTCGCAAACGTATTTAAAAATTTTAATAAAAGTTTTGGCCAATATTGGTTCATAAAAAAAATTGTATATAAATTTATATTGTAACAATAGATTTAAGGCTTATATTAAGGAAGAAACTATTAGATTTAAAATACTTTTTTAACGATACAAAACTCAATAAATCACAGTCGTAGCATATTTAACAAAACAAAAAACAATTTAACACCTAAACGAATTAGACGCGCAACGAGCTTTAGCGTTTTTGTACGCTATCGGTATCGTATGAACAGTGACGAGTGCGGGGTCTGCGCGGGACGAGGTGACGGGGTCGCATACCTGTCAGGTCTCTAGTTAGCTAGCATGAGTTAATATATAACTAGTTCTTAAAGAAAAAATATAATTTAATACACAATTCCGCCAACACGCCGCCAACATTGGAGCAGCGTGGCGAAGTATGTTCCGGGCCTTCCCCAGTTATGGGAAGAGACCTGTGCCCAGCAGTGAGAGATAAAAGGGTTGCGGTCAATACACAATTCATGCAATTAAAAATGGTTAAGAACTTATGTGTAACACAGATTTATCTACCGAATATTAATTAATGTAATCATAGTAAAAGTTATATAAAAGTTTTCAAAAATTAAAAAAAAGTTTTAAAATTTTATTGTGGATAAAGAAATGCGATTTTTTGTATTCAGTAAATAAATAAGATCAGTACTTACTAAGAGTATAAGCACCCCATGCATACAAAGAGGTGGAACAGTCCGTGAAGATGAAGGCACCCACCAGGTTGCAGCCGCCCACCGCGCTGAGCCGTGCCATCATAACGCCCAGGCAGCATATCATCCCACTAAAAAGGTTAGAGAAGATATAGGTACCGTCGACATCGTAGAAATAAAGCGCTGAACATTATTTTGTATGTTCAATCGTCACACAACACAAGTATCAGATAATATAAGTTGAGTAATCGCTAATGAAAAAATTAACGAAAATAGAGTGTCATTATTGCTCTTCTTCTTTTAATCTTCATTTAATTTATTGATTATACGGAAATCGATAAAAGAAAACTTGTAATTTCACATTAAGCATCGATTTTTTTATGACTGAGGTAGCAAACGAACCCATGGACATCTGTAATAAACACAAGACAGATTCCAAGTTCTTTCTTAGGTCAACCACAAATGCGTTGCTACCCCTGAGGACTAAGTTGGAACGCCTCGGTTGTTTATGTCTCCCTGACCGCACCCTTCATACCAGAACACAGCAGCATAACCTATTTCAGCCTTATAACAGCTGCTGTTATAAGGCAGAAATAGGTGTGGTGTTGGTGCCTCCGGAGTGAACCGTAAAAGGTTCTACCTTCAGATACTACACAAACGTGCGTATTTTACATGATCCAAATTGAGTAATTTAAAATTTATTACAATCATACAGACTCACCGATAGGACGTAGGAAACAGTACATCGAAGTAGGAAAAGACGATGCCCATGCCGAGGCAGTTGAGCATGAAACCGAAGAAGAACACGATGGTGGTGATCTTATCCGTGACGATGAGCATGGCGTAACAGCAAGCAGTGCAGAACACGAAGAGGTTGACGAGTAGCAGCTTCTTCCTGTGCGCAAGCATGGCCGCGCAGCAGTTGACAGTAACGAATACTAGACCTTGCACCAAGGTCATAAGAAGCGTCTCTGAACTTACTGTAGTGGCGCAATCCTGAAGTAGATAAGGTGAGAATGATTGAAATTTTTATACGACGAAAAGAAATCTTTAGTTTATCTGTAATTCAAATTTTGCATGTTTCCAAGAAATAGGAAAAAGTCTAGTCAAGGCGCACTTCGTACCGCTTCAGAATCATTTCCCTGTTCTCGCCCCTATGGCTATCCCTGTCCCTAGTAGCTTTGACCGACTTAACAGCTTAGAAGTCGAAAGACAGCGCCATCTACTTCTTACCTAAGTTATGCAGGTGTGTTACTAACTGATCAACCAACACCGCCATCTGTTGGGAACTTATAAAACTAATCAATGTTATGGCTTTGTCATAAAAAAAATGCAATAGAAATATCGCGGTCATTAATCGAAATACAACATAACCTTTATTTTAAGTTGGACAGAGTTACATTTCTGGACGAAATTTCATTAGGTCCAGTGGATATATTTATACATTAATATTGTATTTGTTAATACTTACATTGCTCTCATTCGAAACGCGCGAGTTGATCAAGTCACAAAATCCTTCTGTTACATTGGTAACATTTGCAGGAGAATCTTCGAACAGGGAGTCAAAAATTATAGGAACCCATAGGAAGAAACCATTATTTCTGAAAATATTGGTTTTTCGTTATTCAAATATATTTTAGACAGTCTGCTTGCTTAATTTAAATTATTTATTTATTTCATTGAAACTTGACCAAATAAAACACAACTTACACACTGTAAATCGCAGCTGTTATGTAAAATAGCAGCAGAGTGCGCTGCAGCAGCGGTGGTTTGAACAGAGGCACCGTCTGTTCCCATAGCGACGAGAACAGAGACCCGTCCTTGCCTCGAACCGCAGCAGTCTCCGTCAGAATCATCTTCTTTACCTGCACATGAACGTATTCCAAGTCTTTATATAAGAAATCTGGAAACACTTCAGATTCAGATGATGTATACTTACATATTATAAAACAAAACTATCTGTATGTATGTTCGCAATTTTCTCAAAATCTACAGAACGGATTTTTGCACGGTTTTACTAAAAGTTAGTGCAATTCTTAAAGAAAGTTTAGGTTAATAATACATTACGGTTTTATGTAGATTAACTGAACTATAACGATCACTTTTGAAGAAGCCGCGCGGTTGTAAAAAGTCTGCTGGGAGCTTTACTCGCGGGCGCCGCGTAAACTAGCAGAGATACACTTGTACAAGTATTGTACAAGTATTGTACTAGAGACTTGTAGATCTACAAAAGTACTACAAATAAGTCTGCAATAACATTACTATCTCTTATGGTTAACTCACAATAAGTAATAAATTTCTAAAAATAAAATAATTACGATATATATCGTAATAAAATTATTACGATATATGAGATTGTTAGCTTCGCCATT
>DWNJ01000827.1:0-13708 GCA_018250275.1 Udranomia eurus
CGTAATTTTTAATTAAGTACTAGCAGTCGAGATAGATGCAGTCCAGAATATTTGCTTCCTATAACATCAAATGTAACTTGAAACTGTATTTGAAATGAGAAAAAGAGAGACACATTACTACTCTCTATTGAAAGTATGTCTTCATCTCCCACCCAAAGAAAAAAGAAGCACGACCAGCAATTCTTTTAATAACAAATTCATAATAATAATAATATACATACCATTATTTTTCTATCAAGATCAAAAATGTTACTACACAAAAGTTAGTAAATTACTACATAAAAGTTCAAAACAACGTTTAATATTAAGCAACTTTTAAAGGTATCTTAATTAAAAAGCATTAAATCTTTTGACAAACTTCATTCAACAAATAATTAAATCAGATATAATATCCATTCACAATTTCCCATCTCTACAGCGTCAACCATTTTTTTTATTAGTGGAATTATTTATCTGTGCAACACACATTCGTTAATTTTTCGATCTTGATTAAATTTATGTGATTATACGATAAATTCCAATCATTTTCGGCATAAATAAAACTGTTTATACTTGATGAATAAATCAAATCTTTCATATCGAACTTAAAGTGTTTCGTTAATGTCAAAATTAGTGATTTTCGTAAAAAGTGGCGTTTGTTTACTAAATGGGACTACTGTAGATAATTTACTATATATTCTTTGTACTTGGATAAATAATTTCCAACCTTTTCTTGTGTACAGTTTATAGTTTACCCGCTAGCTGTGTCCTAAGCGCTTCAGCTGAATCGGTAAAAGATAGCTTAATTTCCCGAATTTTTATGAAGCCGTGAATGATGAACATTCTGTTCGTAATAACTGTTTCTAGGGCAATTTAAACGGCGTATAATGGCGGTCTCCTTCACCTGAATTATTGCATCTAAGAAACATTATTCAGCGCTAATGTCTCGGTTTTATGAAAGAGACTTTATTGAGACTGGTGCTGTGATTAATGGAAATAATGTTTTATGATGATGTGCACCAATATATGTACATTGTTGTCATTCTTTTAGTATCTCAACATATAATATATGGTTACTAAAGCACGTTATTGAACCAATAAAGCAAAGAGACCTGTTGGGATATGCGATATAAGTTCTGTCACGGATTTGCAACTGCTGCTGATGTATACTGTGAAACATTAGTCTCTGACTCTCTTTCTCTCCCTCTGCAGATCGAGGTTGAACAACTCATGGGTTACAATAACCACTTCTGCAAATATTTTGCAGAAGTGGTTATGCTACTTAAATTCCTAAGCAAAGACGTGCAAATCAATCAAATGGGGTTGTGGGACTAAAATCTAAAATAAAAAAAATATTATTTTTGTCCTCGTTGACGTAGCTTCCAAAAAGTTAGGAGAAAATAAATTATTTATTGAACCTCACTACGAGGATTTTATCAATAAACAGCAAAGTGATTTCCATACGACTGTACAGCTCACGCGTGCTTGTTCCACACACGGAACGCTTTCAGATTATGGAATTAAAGTCAACGTTTCAATCGTGTAGGCCGAAATTATTTATTTTGGCTTCGTTACCGCCGCTTACGAACAAATTAAATAATCGAATATTTATCGAACCACACTACGCGGATGTTATTAATAAAACGACAAAGTAATTTCCACACCACTGTACAGCTTTAGTGGGCTTGGTATGATTCCAAGACCGAAGCACAGACAGCGGTACACTCCCTCGGAATGTAAATAATACATTTGTTCCACACACGGAACGCTTTCATATTACTGTCTCGTTAGTAATTATTTTTTGCACGAGAACCTTATTTATAATAGCTTCTATTATAATTGTGGTGAAAGGCAGAAAATGTAATTGTTTCTCGTGGAATTCGTCTGGAGTTTTAAAGTAATTTTTATACATAGATAACACTGGAGGAGTTTTTAGGGAAAGATTTTTCACATGGCCGAACTTTTGGTTTGCCGAATAGAGAAAACGCCATTCTTGGTCCGCCTATAATGATTAAGCATGGATAAAGACAGATCAGATCAGGAACTGACTGGTCAACAATTCCTGCTCTATTTGGGTGACCATTTAAAAAACTTATTAACAACATGAAGTACTGTCGATCCTTACGTTATACATTTCTGAATATTAAATATCACCACCGCCGCCGCTATCTAGTAAAGCTCAAAGTCTTTTAGAAACTAGAAGCTATCCTCGAAAAAGTTTTAATAACATGAAGTAATGAAGGCCATTACCGTAATTTGTTTATAAATATTGGTTAAAGATCCTATCCGTTTCTTCATCTCTATTGACTCTGGACCACTCTCTCCAATTGCTCCCACGTTTATACAGCCATTAGTTAATTACTGTCGGCAAACAAAGGGGTCTTTGCCCATTATATGTATTGATACCGTTGCTGAATACCTATAAACGTTTATTTAAATATCGGACAGAGTCCTCTCAGACATTATTTATTGACTGATTTCATTCATGCATTCACGCCACGTTTATCAAGCTTTAATCATGAATGCCAGTGACTATAATAGTAGAGAAGACATTTGTTTACAGTCCAATCTGGTATTGGACTGTATGGGATATTTATTTATACTATATATATCATAAATCTAGTAAGTGATTGCTGTCTGTACATGGAAGACACCCCAGAGAACACCACTTTAAGGGGTCTTAGATTAAAGACTAGAACCCAAAAAATGACTTAGATTTTTTTTTCTGTTTTCTGTTTGTCTGTGCGTTTGTGCATGCTAATCTCAGAAACGGCTGATCAGATTTGAATGCGGACACGGATGTATTGGGGTAAGCTTCATTTAGAATTTAGTGTTTGTTTAATAAAGATCGGTTCATAAATAAAAAAGGTTGTTGGACGGGGACGGGGAGGCGGTATGATGTTCGCACGACTAAACACGCTACATAATTTGCTAAACATTGGGAATATTAGCGGCACTATAAGAAAAGACTTTAATTTCCTAAATAGAAACATTGAAGCAAGTCGGTAACCGAACCTGGAATTCTCTCGCCTTCACATCCCAGGCAGCACAATGGGTCGTTAGGATCCTTTCATTACATTAAAGCGCCTTTACTGTCCTGCAAAGCCTTAAAAATCTACAAAGCTTAATTTTCCTGAACGTAAAAGATTTTTGTACAATGTCCCTTTTATTTCGAATGTCAGGGTCTATAGACATTTTTGTTCATGCAAAGGGACTCGTTCTATAGCTGCAGCGCATACGATGTAAAGATGTTTTGCTGCCGTAACGTAAGTTGACAAGTCATACAATTCGTGTATTGACAGTGGCAGTGACAGATCGCCATATTAGTTGACTAATGAGTGATCCGTCGAGACTGAGTTTAAAGAAAAAAAGTTAGTGTAGTCTAATACTAGTAAAGAGTTGTAAAAAATATACGCTTTCACACATGAAAACAATTTTGTTTAGTGCGGGGGCGTGCTTTTTTTCACTGGAAGATCTTTATTATGTTATTATTATGATCTTTATTATTATTATCATTATTTTATAGTTATTGTATGCTATAATACTAAAATAACTAAACTAAACATACAGCAGTGTTCTTGCTGCTGTGTTCTGGTTTGAAGGCGTTACAAATTAGTCCTCAGGGGTAGTAACGCATTTGAAATTGACGTAAGAAAGAACTCCGATTCTGTCTTGGGTTGATTACAGATGTCCATGGCGTCAGTGACCACTTACCATAAAGTGGACTGCATGCTCGTCTGCTACCATCAATATATAAAAAAACTAACTAAAATAGAATCATATCACAGATCATATACAGATGCATTTAAGAACTAAGACAGGCGCCACGTCAGCCGGCCGAATTAATTCTATTGAAATGTTCGCTTAGCCATGAAATCTTGCTTAAATTATTATAATCCTACTATCTCTTGCAAATTGATTTCTCCGTATTTTTAATCAACGCTCTTCTAAGAATAAAGTAACAGACACACATGCATACTACTTCTTAAACTTATTCTCTTACTCTCTTTCGGTGCGACAACGCCATAACGTAACGGAAGGTAATCCAGGATAAACGTTTAAAAATTAATCTCCCTGTATATTGTTTTACGTCCCGCTGACAGCGAAGCGGGACCGACCGGTAATAGGGTCCAGGAAGGTAGTATCCGAGGGTAGTAGCTTCCACACAAATATATTTCAGTACAACCTATTCTCATTGTATATATTTTTAATTCTCTCTGTACACCTCCAACATCTATGCATCTTAATGCAACTCCAATACACGAGATTGTGGAAATGGCTGTTTAGCGATAACACCGCTTTTTGTATTACTTTCGTCTCTTTATGTATGTTCCTCTAAACCGATTGGTGTTTAATAAAAAATAATGTACATCAAGTATATATTTAGCTTTAGCACTATCTATGTATATGCCATGTAAGTAGAAGATGTGCATGTCCAATCCAATCCAACCCAGTGCAAATGTTCAGGGAAAGGTCGGCTTCTTAGTTAATAAGATTTAAAATCATGTAATGATGGTAATAACAGTCGTTCCCACATTTGCTTCACTATAAATCAAGCAGATGTGATCATGGGTAAATAATATTAATAATCATAAATAATTCGGAATTTTTGGTGCTGTATCCGAATCCTTAGTGGTAGTAGTCCTTATATTTTCTAATATAATACAATATAATTAATGTACAAGACACAGAAAAATATTACACATCATTTATCTTTTTGACATTAGGACAAAACATTCAACATTACGATTAATAATAGGTACGTAACATTATTTCACGGGCTGCTGTATTTGTTGACTGTACTTAAGATCGGGTAGAGGATCAGCGCCGTAAGGTAAATAATGAATGGGCCCGGAAACTGAAATTGTTAAAAAGTCCCGACAAAGGGATTGTTTTACTTTGTGGCGCCGCGTTCCGGACTGTTGACTCTATTGTAGCTGGCAATACTTAGAACGCACCTAAATTTTAAGATTTATTTTTTTTATAACTGGAAGGTAGCAAACATGCATGCAATCCGATGGTAAATAGTCACTGCCGCCCATGGACATCTGTAATCAATCCAAGATAAGATCGAAGTTCTTTTTTAGGTCGACCACAAATGCGTCGCTCCCCTTGAGGACTAAGTTGGAACGCCTTGGTCAAGTGTACCACACCCTTCAAATGAGAACACAGCAGCAAGAACAATACTGCTGTTATAAGGCAGAAATAGATGTGACGGTGGTGACTTCACCTTCAAACGTAGCTTAACTTGAGTAGGAACATCTTTTCGTCACTAAAGACTGCCCCTAAAGACTAAATAAGAATGTCTCGTCAAGTATCGAAAAAAACACATAAGGGCTACACGATGTTGTTTTCTTGAGAAGTTTGGATGACTTTTCGGCTTCATCATCAGATCAGCTCAAAAAAGAAATGAAATATATCAAAATTATTCACAGGAAAAATCTACAGATTTACACGAAGGAAGAGAAAAAAAAGGTCGTAATTAATAAACAGACGTTGCGATTTATAAATAGCGACGGATAACGGCTCAAATTTGGAGATTATAATGATTTGAGGCTTGGATGTTCATGGGCTTAGCGCTGGTTTATCGGCTCAGCTTAGCGGCTGCTGTGCGGCGTAGCTTCCTTGATTTCGTTTATGATATTATGTAAACGGATCAAATATGCTTTCACAGACAGACGTGTATAGCGCGTTTATGCTTATCATTATATCAGTTTATGATTAAAGCGATGATTATTGACGTTCTGGAGTTCGCTATCGGTGTTGACAAACAGAAGCGTATTTTGTCGAAGGTTTAAAAACCTACAACAAACATCGATAGAGCAGTAAACATACTTAGAAATAAATCGTTAAATCCATTAGAGAATCAACAAGAATCGTTATGAAACGACGATTCGACAAGAAAGAGGGCTATAATTTAAGAGGCAACCTCTTAAAATGCAGGGTTGCAGAGCGAATGAAATGAGCTCCAATTGTGTTGCCTAAATTTCATTTCCTTCGTTCATTCGTTCATTCGTTCCATTCCGTTCAAAATGCTCCGTTCTCTCGAGTGTTTCAAGTGTTCTTTCCATTTTGAATGAAGTGTGACATATATGGCAACCGGAGATTTTTACTGTACACCTAATTACATTCTATAAATCCATACTCGTTTTATAAATGCAAAATTGGCACCTTCTGTCTCACACCTTTTGACACTTCTGCTGAAGTAATTTAGATGGAATTAGAGTTAGTTAGTTTAAGGTCGGTTTTAAAATCTTCAAAAGGTACAGTTTTTTCAAAGGAATAAATGTTGTACTAGTACAATAAACGTGAGTTGTATCAAATTAAGTATTTAATTACTAGCTTTAGCACTCGGCTCTGCCAACATATAGAGTAGGACGACAAATTCTTAGGCAATTCCCCATATAAAGTTGCTATCACCTTAAGGCACCATGACTTTCGGTATAAAAACTATTCTATGTCCTACACTAGGAAGGAACCTATATTTGTTGTTAAAATCAACAGCGTGTGAAGAATCAAAATGGTTGAAAACCGGTCAGAGGGGTAAAATAAGAAGCCGATTGAGAAATCAAATCATCCGCAGATACGACCTTCGGACGATAACGAGGACGGATTTGTCCTTTGTTATGTTTTGCCTCAGTCCAATTTGTTTTACCCTTCACTTTATTGTACGAGTATTGTGAATTAAAGCGGTATATTTTCTGTATTTTACGTATAATTAAATTTAAACCAAGTCGAATTGTGAAAGTTGGGAATAAAATATAGGAGACTATTTATTTAGGAACTAATTTAAAAACACGTGTTGGTGGTGGTATGTATGTTGGTTTACACCTTTATAATTATTGTAGGCATGAGTCCTGTGAGGGAGGGAGGGCGGTATGTATTGCATGAATTAAAGGTAAACCATCATACATAATAATAGTGGATTGTTGCGAAGTAGTAATAACCTAATTTAATAGCATGGATTTCCGCAAAGTATCATGCGTTACTATAAATTAGGAACTAATGCTTAAACATGTTTTTCGCTGTCAGTACTATTAGAATTGAGAGTGATTCTTATTTCGGTTTGTGTTAAGGAATTGCAGTCTTTATGATACTAATGTTGGTCTTGATCTTGGGGATGATCTTATCTAGATCCTATATATGATAAAACAGTATTTTGTTATATTAGTTTATGTAAGAATATCCAGGACTTCGGTTTCTTCTCATGTCAGGTGGGCCGTATGCTTTGTCTTCCGTTGAAACCATAAACATTCCAGGTTTTATTGTCATCGATTTGTTTCTCGAAGGAAAGGAATTGAACAAGAAAGTTAATAATAAAAAGTATGTTTAGGTCCATTTCTGCAGCTGATTCGATTCATCCAACGTTTCGCATTTCATCCCTCGGGCGCTGACGTCATTCGGTTAGCCGCCATATTGCAAATAAAAGCTGAGTTGTCTTTCACAATAGGTTTGTAGGTTACTTGCGATATTACACCTTGTAAAAGGACGAGGATTCTTTTCTTTGGGTCTTCTTCGCGAGGAAAGAATTACAGCTGGTGACAATTACATCTTCTGAGTACAAAATATTAATAAAGAATTTATGAAAACCTAGCTTTTACTTCGCTCACGTTTAATTTTTCTATTCCTCTGAAACAGTGTTTTTTCTGGATAAAAATATATCTACTACTTTCTTTTCTGTACCCCTGAAAATGTTGGTACAGAATTTACGATTTCGTACAGAACATAACGATCGGTTGAGTGGTTGAGGCGTGAAAGCGTAACAAACATTGGCATTTATAATGTTAGTTAGGATTAAGTAAGCTTTGTATTTTTTTGTGAAAGTAGCAAAGAAACATGTCGTTCACCTTATAGTAAGTGGTCGCTGCCGCCCATGGACAACTATAATCGATCTAAGTCTAAGGATAGTTTTTTTTCTTTAAGTCGACATCAAATTCGTTGCTACCCCTAAGAACTAAGTTGGAACTCTTCGGTTAACCCCAGAACACAGCAACAACACTGCTGTTATACAGGAATAGTGCGGCGGTGGTGCCTCCGGAGTCGAACGAAACATAATGTTCTACTACAAAATAAATTATTATCCTATATCCGCCATTTAATTTTATCATGCTTAACTTAAACTTTTGTTTTAAATAAATCACTCGTTACTCCTCCGACAGTTACCAAAACAAACTTCAACATATTTTTCCGTGCGAATATTTTACCTTGAGTTCGTTGCTTGGTATTAATTGTTTTGCCGGAATTTATTGACACGAAATACGAGTATAGTGCAGCCGGCAGCGAAATTTTTACTACTCTTTGTTTATTTTAACTAGACCGAATCTGGCATGGTGTTACCATTATTACTCGAACAAATCTCGAAAAATGTTCCCGTAATGACGAGATTCTGTATTTATAAATTATTCCCTTTCGTTTTCTCACAATGACGATGTGATCATCTGATCTTTAATTTCAAATAATTGATTGAAGAGATCGATTTTTAACTTTATAAAACCACGAAAGAATCATTATCGTACATTAACACGTTGAGTGCCGATGCGTATATATACGTATATATTTGCTTTGCAGGAGGCCGGCTACGGACAGGTCCGTAAGACTTACGACAGTTTATATGAAACGCGTGTTAGCTGGCCTCTTCAAGTTAAGATCTTTTTTTAGGTTGGCATCTTAAATAAAATAAGCAATACGAAATAAATGTTTATATATTTATTTATTGATGTATAGTGTACTCAAGAGGAAAATTTAAATTAAACAATTGATTGTCAAGATGAGTGAGATAGAAATTTTAAGTTTATTGACTTTTTAAATGATTAACACTACAGATCGAAGGTACTGGATTCATAGACAAAACAAGAATATTGTGTATAAATCGTGTAGTGACATACTTTTGATATTGAATGCAATAGATCGAAATTAGTTGCTTGTCTAGAGATTTTTTCTCCTAAGATAAATGTATAAATCAAATATGAAATGTTAGTTAGATGCTTATACTAGTACACCATTGAATGGAAAATAATCCATCTCAATTATACACGATGGAGCCGGTAGAAGAACCGTTATCTAAAACATTTCACATTTTGCCCATCAATCATTCCCGTTCAATTACACTGTTCTAGGAACAGTCATTGGATTTTTCCACAACTCTTAAAAGTAGCGACGGACAAAATAGTTTGACCACATCCACACTACACTCTTACGTATTGTGTTAAAATTTTAAGCAAATTATGCATTTTTGAAAATTCTATTTATAATCCTAATATAGTGAAGACACCTCAAGATTATAAATAAAAAAGGTTCGAAAAGGTATTTGGACAAAAAATATTTGTTCCACAGTATAATATGCTGGGAGGCCGAGGTGTTACCGTATTAAGTGTTGTGGTCAGGTGAACTGATGTCATCTTTTGTTACCTTTAAAACAGGACAATTTTTGAACGAACGATGGAACGTTTCAGAAAGTGATGCACAATACTACATATAATACCTACTTTGTATGGTCAGCTTAGGGACAGTTGAGTGGTTACTTTCTACTCTCAATAACGCTAATATCTTATAGGTTACGTTTCGAAGGGCATCCGGTTTTATAACCTTTAGAAATATTTGATATTTTCTTTATAATATGAGCAGATTGAGAAGTCTCGTGTACATTAACAAAATAAAAAGAAGAAAATCTTCGAATGAAAGGATGTGATGGATGTTTACGTGATACTTAACATTTCTTCAAAAGATATAAAGATTTAGTTGGCAACGGGTCCCAATAATATAATTACACTCACTATCGAGGCCCAATCGAGTTACAATAGTAGGGGCGCCAATAAAACTGATCCATAGCCTGTTAGCTAAACTAAATAAACGAGTATTTACAGAGATCTAGATTTAGGTTAGCCATTGCTTGGTACAATATGCGCTCCGCTTAGTTCTAACAGATTTTATTTGCGGAAATCTTTGGGTAGAGTATCGAGTCATCGTTTGTTACTGGTTAGTATTTTCGTTTTACGTAAGAACAAATGTTTATTTATTTTACAAATGCTTTGCCGAGGTGATATAAAGATAGTATTTTATCATGAGCTTTAACGGTGTACATTAAAGTTGTGATAAAACACTTGATTGAACATAAAACAACATGATAAGTGATTCTAGATTTTTTTTCCATATATTTTTATATGTTTTTACCTTGCATTGCTGCAAATGCAGTTATACAAAAAAAATTATTATATCACACTAGTTACAAATGTCAAAGTTTTAAACAACATTTGCAGTAATAAAAAAAATGCTTATTCCATTTCATGCATAATACTCAGTAGTTTTTATTAAAGTACTCTGCGAAATTAATATTAATCTAGCATATAAACGACTAAGGGCACTAAGTACCCCCGTATCAAACCTTTAATCCTTAAGGCGTTTCCACTTGTCACTTCGGGAATGGCTTGACGGATTGAAATTGAGTGGTCCCAGTTCCCCAGTCCTGAAGGATTAGGGATTAACCGATAAAACCTTATTGATGTGGAATAAGTTCAAGGGGCTTTTACGTACCAGTTTTAAACATGTTGCGGATTTAAAATACTTACCGTAAATTCTTGATCAGCTTTAACAAAGAAAAGGTTGCAATTTAACCCGGATTTTTTCGTAAATTGGCTCAAAAAATTCAAACATAATAATTTGTAAATGAAAGAGCGGGTGAAATCTGACCCTATTTGTTCCAGATTCTTTGCTATAGTAATAAACATTTTAGTAGTAATTTCATTGTAAAATAAATTCTATGGATGTTCAAAATTGGCATAGGTTTTTCTTTTATGAAGTAGTTTAATAATCGTAATATTTTTGTGTTTTTTTTTATTTCCAATAGTCCACGGGCTTACATACATCAGATGTACGTAACGTCTAAAGTTCTAGATGAAATCTAGCAGAGTTATGAGTTGCTATCTCTGAGGAATAAGATGGACGCCTCTTATGTTATGGCAACTGCGTATCTGTGCGCCTGAAATGTAAAAATTGCTTGGAACACATAGTTGTACATACAAAAAAATACTTTTGTTGTTTGTCATCCGCTATTGTATATGCGTGAATTTTTTTATATCTTGTTTGAGTAGATATATTGATACGATCTTATTAGTTTAAGTAATTAGATTTGCAGGTGTCAATAAGAATTGAAACAATACAACATAAAATAACAAAAACGAATTTAACAGATCTCTGGATTGGAGCATTTATTTTGGAAAAGCCGACAAAACAAACCTTCTATTTTAAATAACGTAGGGAAGGGTACACAAATATCGGGACAACCAAATCTGACAACTCATCCCCCGAATTGCTTCATTCGAACCATTGCCGAATTAACTTTTGGACTAATTCCGTGTCGCCATAGGAATTATTTATGACAGATTTCTGTTTTAATTTGTGATATTCAAATTGCTTATGATATTGAAGATAAATAAGGAAAACAATATG
This sequence comes from Udranomia eurus, assembly GCA_018250275.1. Taxonomy (NCBI): domain Eukaryota; kingdom Metazoa; phylum Arthropoda; class Insecta; order Lepidoptera; family Hesperiidae; genus Udranomia; species Udranomia eurus. Next base: position 11,425 of record DWNJ01000827.1, read on the forward strand.
GAACAGATGAAGGGAAAATAAATGATAAATAATACATATTACATGTTAATTATATTAAATTAAACACTTAAATTGCTAGAAGAATTAAGATCTGAATTAAGTTTTATTTTTATTCTATATTTATTTAGAAATTAATTACTAATGGAAAAATAATCAATATAGCAAAATAAATAGCATGCTATTTTTATGTTATACATGAATCGAAATTAAATTTATATTGAGTTTCAGTATTTGATATACGAAAATTAACCTTCTATGTAATACTATACGTAATAAAACAGCGTGTAAGCGACGAAGCAAGGTAAACCCACTAGTCACGTACCGCAGACTCGTCTATTTCGGACGCAGACGGGGAGGGGGCGCCGACTCCCTGCTTCCGAGGGGTGAATATTTAAGATTTTTCCAAAACGTGTGCCGAATCGTCCCTAGGTTTTTGTTATAGGTGATGATGTGTTTGTTGCTCCATTTGGGATTTTCTCTATTGCTGTAATGAAAAAATGTGCAGGATAAAAGAAAACAAAAATGATAAAGTATTGTTTTTCTTTGTTTCAAAAATCGTGCCAAGTTTCCTGATAAAAAAACGTTTGTATTTAAGAGTAAAAGAGAATAGAATTTAAAAACAGATATAATTTTTTTTCTGGTGAAAAAGCGGGAAAAATCTATTACAATAGAAAACAAAATATTTTTGTTTGTATTTCCCAATTTAAGTGGTATTGATTCTACCGCGACAAATCATGCTTATGTGTGACTATAATATTTTAACTGTGGTCATTCTCTTTAATATTTCAATCGAGTGGTATTCATGCATATTTTGAGTAAGTAACCCGTCCATGTGTTCCACATAAATAACCTATCAGATTGAACCTTATCTTCGAAACATTGCAGGTCACAGTATGAAACGTAGGTTTACCGTAACCGCACATAGCCTAGTCTGGTTCCCGGCGTTGCCTGACTGCGGCAATACCGTGATTAGCATATCGCGATGCAGCCGTTATTAATGTGTTTTCCACCTGACTGTACCGCACACTGAATTTTGATTCGCGGTTCGCGTTCGGGTTATATTTCTGTTCGGGCACACTGTATTACGAATACGTTTGCAAATTGCTTTTCTATCTATCGACCTATATTGTTTTCAATATTTTAAAACGTTATACCACTTAAGAGTCAGTCATTACGTCCATAATGAAAATAAACGTAATATAAAATAACATTATAAATTAGATTCGATCAGCAAATTTACAGGTTAAGGTTTAATATAAGTAAAATAGTATGAAATTACTATTGATTTGCATGGCACAAAGTATGGAACGGGGAAGTCAAAATATCACGATATACAATAATAGTAATTAGCTAGTGTGACTTAATGGCGCTAAATGATACAGAAAACTACTGTGTAGTGATCATACGCATGGAATTTTGCCTTATTTTTTATTTATCTGTTTTTTTATCTATGTTTGCTGATATAATATACAATTGTAATTTGACTATTTTTGTTATGTATTTGTTTGTATTATTTCGTTGAATAAACGTATTTTCTTTCATCCTATAATTGAAAGGCCACGCAATGGTGATAACTTTTGTTTCGATTTTTGCACGAACTAGTAGTCTGACTTGAAATCTGAAGCGAATTATAACGGTACTAACGGTTCTTGGTCACCAAGCTTGTAAGTTCGAATTAGGTAAGGTGATGATGGATAGTGTTAGCATACAGCACGCAGTCCAGGTGGTCGCAGTCGCTCACACCAGTAATCAATCCCTTCCAGAGGATTAGGATGTATCTAGGATTAAAACCATATCATAGTAGCTCCAATACTATTATTATAAGGCATAAAAAGTTATAGCGGTGATGTCTCAGCAGTAATAGTAACTTTGAAAGATAGTAACGGAATTTAATTTACAATGTATGCAACACAGATTTAATATCCACTAAACATTAGAATGGAGAATTTATGTCTGCCCGGAAAGTAGTTCAAGTCTAGGTGAGAGCTTTTCGAAATTAGTTCCGTCGGAGGAAAAAGGGGTGCTTTCAAGATACAAATCGTAGTTACATCCCTTCATGCGCTCCCGCCTCTCCCCTTTTAAAGTTTCCGATCTAAGTGTTCGTGATATATACACGTTTGTGTCTATGTGTCTGTCATTCCCTTTATTTTCCCTGTGTTATCTAAAGATTCTTTACATTCCAAACTTAGCTATTTTATGAACTGTTTACGCCTAGTCCTGGAGTCGAATCGGAAACTTGTTGAATAATAATACTGTTTTTTTTTCGTTGATGAAGCAGCCCCAT
>DWNJ01000828.1:0-13686 GCA_018250275.1 Udranomia eurus
GGTTACTGCCGCCCATGGAAAGTAATGTAATGTAATCTACCCAAGACAGGATCGCCTCGGATAAGTATGTCTTTCTTACCCTCGAACGAGAACACAGCAGCAAGAACACTGCTGTCATAAGACAGAAATAGGAGTGGCAGTGGTGCCTTAGAGTCTAACCTAAAGTTCTAAAGTTATAAGAAATTAATACACCAATAAAATAGTTTATGTTAATATTCAACGCAGACGAAATTGCAGGTGACAGGTGAAGTCATAAGTAGAGTACGTAAGAGAGTAGAGTAGTATCATATAAAATGAATATAAAAACCTACAAAGCTGTAATTAAGCTTTACTTTTATTCAATGATCTTTTCAAACTCTAAATTTATTATTTTATAATATCACTAAGCCTCAGTGAATTAATTAATCCGAACGTAGAGTCGGATTCTGCGATTCTACAAGTAGTTAGTAACTGCTTACGATTTACAAATATAATTCTCGGCTTATCGACTACGATTCCATTTCTGTTTATAATAATTGAGTTACGAGTATATTGGAATTCCGTTTAATGAAAGACTTAATCACGGGGTCGGGTTAATCGTTTAAATGACGACGAGTAATCAAATTGATTTTATGATTAAAATTGTTTAGGAATATGGATATGATTGATTTAAAAATAAGGTGAATTAACAAAAAGTAACAACTTCGATTTGTTCTCGCTGATGTTAAATTAACCTTAATTTTTATTTATTTTAGTTACGCAGTATCTTTCACCACTTTTAGCATATTTTTGTAAACACTAAATGAAAGAACGAAATTGTTGTTTAAATTTTTTGATGCGATTTATCGTATGGTGTTTTATATAACTATGATTTGGTATAATTAAAAAGAAATAACATGAATTCTCATAATTTTCCCCGGACGCAATATTGTCTTCTAACGTCCCAAGATAACCCAAACGTCTCACATGTCTGACAGTGATATCACGAGATAGATTTCATTTTCAGTTCACGCCAGCTTACTACACCATCCATCATTATCCCAACTCCTACCGTCAATATCACGTCCAAGAGATTGATATATGTATTATTCGAAAAAACTCACTTTAAAACAAGAATGTCGATATGTGCGGGGATTTTTCGGACTTTTATTTAAAATGGACAAAGACAAGGCCTCCGGGCGAACCCGTGTTGGACAGGACAAAAGGAAAAAGGCGTATTTTTCGTTGGCGCCCCGTTAAACCTGAAACTGTACTGAGTTTGAGCTAAACTTTATATTCTTGTAACTTCGTACGAACTAGATTTAGGGACATTCTGACTAGTGACGTCAGAGTCACGTGGCTCTGTCGGGGTTGCTAAGTGAAATTATTTTTGTGGATCGAAATATATTCCAACGGAAGTTGAGAAAGCATACCAATAAAGCAATATATATTTATATATTTTTGTATTTGTTACATTATAAAAAGTTCTTTTTTACCATTAGTTAGCAAACGAGCATGCAGTTCTGCATCTGTTACCAATTCAAGATAGGATCAAAGTTATTTCTTAAGTCGACCACAAATGTGTTGCCCCTGAGGACTAAGTTTGAACGCCTCGACTAAGTATATCTCCCTGACCACACCCTTCAAACCAGAACACGGCAGCAAGTACACTACTGTTATGAGCTACCAATAGTCACTAACATATTAATACACATATAATAGTACATTAATAAATCTGTTGTAAGTACTCCTGCATCAATTGTCATTCGTTCTCTAATTCATTTAGATTTTGAGGTAAATACAAAGAACATCCGAAACAGGGAGCGGATAAACTCTTGTAATGGAACTCTCTATATAATCGATAGGTGCAGTAATAATTACTTCTGTTCAATACTAACTCATGTTATCTAGTATCCACAAAATGTAGAGCAGGAGCGGTTTTGGTAGAGCCTGGACTCTATCAATCTACCAATCAGCTTAGCCTTTGGCCGATGTCCAACTTAATATAAATCTGTGAAGAGACTTCGCAACATTAAAATAGAGATCAAATTGTTACTCGTTAATTCTAGATTAACGTTAGAGTAAGCCGTTATAAAGTAGGTTTTAAATTGTTAATTAGATATAATGGACGATGCTGGGCTGCCCGTAATGACTACAGTTTTGGCGTTCAAGCTTTCTACGTTGCAATTTTGTTGTACTGGATTTGTAAGTAAGTTTGTTGAACGTTGTAATTTCGTTGTTTATGCACAGTTTGTGAACTAGCTTGCAACGTAACTGCGCTCGCGTAATCTTTAAATACCGGTCGAGTCGATGACTGACGACCATAATTATAAAGCAAAGTAAATTTTCTCGGGAGCAGTATTTTTATCACATCTCTGATACCATTAGGCATAGTACTCGCACCCTTGACAGGATTTTGTTTTATTATATCGTTATGTCAAATAGTATCAAAATTGGTACACAAATGCAGCTAACACATGCATAAGTGCGTTTACGGAATGTAAACGAATGTCTGATACATAAGCATAGAAATAAACAATATTCTTTTTTACATTGTTGATTATCTCAGCTCGCTTTTTTGTGAATTGTGTAGTTGCTAGGCCCTAGCGGCCTTTACAGCTTCACCGGGTTTTTGTGGGAAGCCTAGGATTACAGCTCGCCAACTGTAACTTAGGCTGCACTCAAACACGTTTAGTGATTATTAAAATGTTACAAATCTATAAAAAATATCACTCTGTCTCTGTTGGTCTTGAATGTTGTGATTGTGTAATGGAAAGGCTTTTTGACGTGATAACGTCTTATAAATCGAGGAACGTCGGGTGCACACACGAAAAAATGTCACGTTTCGTGTGCAAGCGAGAGCGTGGAACAAGCGATAGAGAGGCACGGTCGCCCTAAGCGTTGAACTTGTGGCGCATTTAACTATTTTCCACTCCATTGGCAGATACGTCTGATGAATACATCAACTGTTTTGTCAACTGTTTATAAAGTGAAATGAAAATTTAATGTGACTTAAATTTTTATAAACATTGTGAAATTGTAAAACATTGTAATCTTTAATGAACTCCTTCCTTGTATTATATAAAATAATGACAATTCAGTGATAATAATTCAATTAAATTTATAAACGTAGGCTATTTTTCATCGATGTTTCCTTATGACGTTATCATGTAAAATTATCGTACAACCCGACTTTACAGACAACCAATTTTTTTGTGTTAACATAACAGGTTTCAATATTCAAACTCGAGTGAGCTATACAATGTTCAGCTTTACAGTTTCATTCATTTTTAATTCCCCCGCTAGGTGTAGTGGGCGTATACGCCGGTTTGTTGCGTTATAAATAACGAATTATTTGAAACTATTTTTCACCGGATTCGGCCTTTATCAAGATTTATGTTGACTGCAAATATGTGGAATAGTTTTTGGCTTTTATCGCATCGCGGTAGTTTTTGAAGTGGTAAACTGATCGATATTCAAAATGAATTGTAGGCTGATTAAACTGTTAAATGTTTGTACAATCTGTATTGTACAAACATTTAACATATCTGTATGTACTATTGAAAGTGGCGAAACATTTAGTATTTCGACTCTGGAGGCACCACCCTAAGTGGTAAAGGAAACTCACTTAACCGATGCGTCCTAACTCAATCAGGGACCAGGGACCAACGCCTTTGTAGTCGACCTAACACCATCATATTAAGAAAGCACGACTTCCAATATTAAATATAAATACGTGAAGTAAAATGTTTACTAACGACTTTTACGACAACTACACGAACGGTATATGTATGAAATTTGGCACAGTCCAAGTTTATACGGGGAAGAAGGTCCGAGAGACAATATTTTATATAATACATTTAACAGACCTAGACACGTTAAATTGTAAAAGAAACCCTTACGCATACAACCGTGCCTTTGACGTGCACACGTATATAGCCACCTCTCACGCGACGTCATTTTAATACTGAATCGAGAGCGACATGAGCATCGGAAATGTCAAACAATTAATGTAACAATTTGTGTAATCATTTTTTTTATTCTATAGATACAAAAGTATAAATATTTTACAACTGATAATTCAATGGTATACGGTCTATTTTTGTCGACCGCTAGTCGCCTAGTATTATGTATATCTCTAAAATGTAAGCAAAACATATTTAAGTCGCAGATATAAATGAAGATATATCCAAGAACTCCGTACACATAATTTTTTTCTTTGTCTTGGTTGTATTTTTTTCGACGGAAGAACTGGGTAGTGGGCAACCGGTATGTCGGTTGTTTTCAAACCCCCAAATGGACTCCGAGGTTTAACGACTGCTATCTGTCGATAGCAACCGGGACCGACTGCTTAACGTGCCACGCGAAGCACGGAAATACGTCCCCATTTATAAAATACATTTTAAATGAGAACGCTATTTTCAACTTACGAAAGCATCATACATCAAAAACTCGGCATTAACCCGACTTTTTACCTAATATGACTTTACATTACTGGAATAGAAAGAATATATCAACGAAACAAATTGATGACACACTGGCTGCGTCGTAGGAGCTTATTACAGCAGACTCTGCTGCTGTCAGCAAAACGAAGACAAATACGGACTTGGCATATTACAAAAATGTTTCTTGTGTACTTACTTATGTGTCGTCTTTCGCCCTTCCATATTTTACGGCCCCTTCTTATACAAATTTTTGGACAAGAGCACGGAAAGGTTGTATAAATATACAGTTCCAAGTTCGGTCTGGAAAAGAAACTTAATTTTTTTGAGAATTTTATGAAACTTATTTTCTGGATCCGGATGTCCTAATCTTTGAATGTCAATGACAGTTAAATAGTTTAGCTCAAATTAATATATCAGTTTCGAAATCTGCCAAAATAAAAACAGAAGAACAAGTTACGCAGATGGTGTCACCGAAGTAAACCACAACAAGTCTACAAAGCAATTTTATTACACACATCACAGCTCAATCCTAACAGATAACATAATACTGTTCATTTGAATCCTAACAGTTAACACTCAACACTGTTAATTTGAATTCTCCTTTTTTATATGTATAAAAAAGAACTAGGAGGTAGCATAAGAGCATGCAGTCCACCTGATCGTAAATGGTACCGCCCATGGACATCTATAATCAACCGAAGTTCTTTCTTAGGTCGACCACAAATGCATCGCTACCCCAAAGGTCTACGTTGGAACGCCTCGGTTTAGTATGTGTCCCTGACCACATCCATCATACCAGAACACTGCTGTTATAAGGCAGAAATGGGTGTGGCGATGGTGCCGCCGGATTCTAACCGTAAAAGGTTCTACCATTTTAAAAATAATCTAATTAATACTTTACACTGTTTGAATCCTAACACCAATATGTAACTGTTCATTTGGACCCTCACAGTACAACCGCAGCATTTCGCAACAACGCAGATACAATAAACAATCATAGAAACTAAAAGAGCAACCAAATTTAACGACAAAAGTTATGTCAAATGTTATCTACACACGGATACCGCTAGCGAGTTAACGCGAGCTAACTTAAAATTCAATATTCAACACGACATTTCGGTGTAAACATCACATGACAAGCTTTAACATATCGTGTGGGTTAAGTTACTAACTTAGTACTTTTAATTATAAAAATACTCCATCTAACAACGTTTACACGTTGAAGTGTTGTTTTGTGTTTTTATCAAAGGCGGTTATTTCATCGTGTAATGTTAATATGCACAGTTGTGCAAATATTTTTTCATTTGCATAAAAATCTATTATACAATGTATTTTTAATGAATTCCGGTTTGTAAATCATGTAAAGTTAACTCACATGAAAACAAATTAGGAAATGATGAGTTTATCATTGATTGAGCCATAATTAATTTCGCCAAATCCAATGATTTTCATTTTCATCATCATCACCATCATCAGTCCAGTGCTGGACATAGGCCTCTCCCAAGGCACACCACTGAGCCCGGTCTTTTGCTCTCCTCATCCAGTTGTTTCCCGCCGCCTTGCGCAGATCGTCACGCATTTCCATACCGTTCTACCATAAAATTAAGAAGAGTATTAAAACTCGCATGGAACTTGATTACAAGACGCTTCAGCTCGTACCTTAATCCAAATATCCTATTTCGTTGCGTCATCTATCATCTTCAGAATGCTTTTCGTCGTCGCGAGTGTCGAATACTACTTACCGAAGCAACTACATCAACCTTCGCAAGAAAAATATCAGGTTTTGTTGAGGTTTTCTCGATTGCGACAAAGTACCTACTACGCCAGTTCGATTGGAGAGAATATCGCATAAAGGTAAAAACGTTTAGCCTACTAAAAGTGTTCACCTTTTTAGATAAATTTATACGCAACAAGATCTTGCGCCTGTAAGCATGGCGTGAAGTCTTAAAATAAATTTTAACGTAATATTATAAAATATATTTCCTTTTTATTATATTTTTCCAAAACGATCTGCAACATAGTAGTACAAAAAACACAGAGTTTTTTTTCCTAAATAAACTATGATAATCGATTATTTTAATCTTAATTCTGTATCAAGAAGACCAGTGACCGTTAAATTCTAGATCAATTGCATGCTCACTTCTACCTCTTAGTCACTCGACAGAATCCAACTGACGTTTGCATAAATCACATACGAACAACACAAACGAGCTTAATTTCAAAACAGCTGTACAATTGCAAGTAATTACCTCACCATTACAAGCTAAATCAAACAGACTACACACGTCGCCACTTCTACTTCTGAGTCAATCGATAACATTCGTTTACTGACTTCGCTTGCGGAAATCGAATGACATAAACGAGCTTCAAAACAGCTGCGCAATCGCAAGTAATTATTTCACCATTACAAACTAAATCAAACAGGGGACTACACACGTCGCATCAACATTGTTATGGCCACAAACATAGTAAGAGCAGTTTTTGTGTCAAGAGACACAAACACGACACAACGCGTCGAGCGAAGTGTTTGTAAACATTCGCGACTCGAAGCAATCGGGTCAGCGATAATTTGAGTTTGGTTGCCGTTGATATATTAGAACTTTTTATCATATTTCATAACGACTTCGTTGCTTAACTTCGTGGCGTTTTATCGAATGTCAACCTGGTGAAGAGGCTGATAAGAGACTTTGTACTAAGCTAACTAATATAACTATACTAATATGCTCACAGCCGCTTATGAACATGAGCAACACCAGAGGAGACGCCAATTCATCGCCGAACCGAAGAAACCTAAAAATCTAACCGACAAAAACCGCCATTGTCAGGTCGATGAGGATACAAGATTCAGATTTAACGAGTCTGAAGGCGGTGAAGCATTTTAGGTGGTAGTGGTTTGAACACCGTCACACCTATATCTGTCTTATAACAGCAGTGTTTTTGCTACTGTGTTAGGGGAGGGACGGACTTGTTATGTCTGCTTTGAATGGCGTGGTAATGGAGACATACTTAACCGAAGTGTTTCAAATCGGTCATCAATAATGCACTTGTAATCGACCTAAGAAAGAACATCGATCCTGTGTTAAATTGGTTACAGATGACCATGGGCAGCAGTGACTAGCCCTTATTAACCAAGAAGTAACTCAAAATTCATGTTTTATAAGATTTCGTCAAAAAGCGTAATAAGTTGACAAGGAGAATAGTTCCACTCGAACAACCATTGTCATACGGCCAAGTTGAGAAAGATAACGTGTTCCGTCATTAAATATTCTCTGCGAAGGTGTTAAACTTTATTTCAATTTTTCCACAAATATGTAAATTTGCGTTATTTCTTTGTTTGAATAAGGGTGCGATATGTTAAAATCACCAAATATATACATGTTAAGCAAAATATCTGAGCCCAGTGTAGCGTACATCACTGCGTTACAGCCACTTCCATCCCAACGTCGCCCTTTTTTGACAAAACGTGTACTTTACTCAATTTACCGGCTGAGTCCTTTAACCACTGGGTAAGCGGTAAGCGATAAATATTTTTAAAAGGTTGACTTTTTCAGCTCTATAAGATTACTAATACCTATAGTTACTAATATCCATCTCCTACGTTGTACGTGAAGTCGACAAATATTAATTCAAAGATAAAACGTTATATACCTACTGTATATATTATATAAAACATTTTAGTTTTTTTTTATAAATTTTTGTTGATACTGACTTTTCTGGCTAAACTTTCTAAATGGTCAGAATTTGAAGCAGTGCCTCATGTCAGAGTACTTGTAAATATAAAATGTACAAACCTCTCAACTTTACAAATAGGCGATTCAGTTATGATTATGATTTTTATGTTAGCTTTTTCATTAGTACTAAAAATCTAAAACCTCGGTCTTAGTGAGACAAGTGCCTTACACAAGTTACTTCTAACCCGACCGTCACCCTTTTTTGACAAAATGCTTGCATTATTTATTTACATCAACTATCAGGGTAGCGGAGCCAATTACCCCCATGATGTATTACATAAACCCTAGTCGGATAAAACATGTACCTACAAAATGATTCAGTCTGTACATTAGTCTGGATTAGGAATAATGTTTGGTGTAAGATGTAACAGAAATTGTATTGATCTGGACGTAATTGTATTACTTCTATAAATCGAAATCTTTTGTGTTTAATACGGTAATATTTATTTATATAAGTTTCACCCACACAGACTACACAAAACGTACGTTAATGGCTAACGCAGAATTTAAAAAACGAGCTCCCGCAATTACAGGTGAACACGTCATGTGGTCTCTTAATTAAGGTCTTACAATCTAGAAATAATGTACGTGAATCTGTATTAGAAAACGAAGTAAAATGAACATAGAAGGAGTATACGCATGCTGTGTCAGGGGTTCATACATATCAAGACGTTTCATCTTAATTCTTAGATGTTATGCTCCACCTGAGCATAAATTCTATGGACTTTAGGTAGATTTTGAAGATAGTACGGCTGTTACTTGTATTTGAAAATAAAATATACCAGAAAGATTATTTCTATAGTATTTTACTACTACAGTAAATCGAACCAAAATACATTGTGCATGTGCATTTTAGATAACTATATTGTAACTTTATTCAACAGCTTAGTTAACAACATATCATGCTGAGAGATAGCTTTGATCAAAAACTACAGATTCATTAAAAGAGGATAAACAAATGCCATGTAAATCCGAAGGCGAATCACAGTCAAATTTACTTACAGGATAAACCGCTCAGAACACTACCTGCGGTAAGTCATGAAGTCGCGCCAAACATAATGTAATAGGGATGTGACAAGGCGATAATATCGATGTTTGTTTTGGACTTGTTCGAACAGGATCTGACGGACGGGGTCCTGACAAACAGGGTCCAACAGGGTACTGATTGAAAACACCTTGTCAACGCTTCGTTGTTGACTTTGTTACGCCGTCCGAATCGAGTTTGTGTCTTATCTTGTAGGGGACGATGTTTGTTACATATAAACAAACTAGAGGTATAATATTAGTGGAGTGGAGAGTTCCGCTTATACTGTAAACAGAGAGGTGTCATTTAAAATATATGTACATTTAAAACCTTAACCACATGGAAAGATCTCTCTAATTGATATGCTGCTTTCGAAAAATATTAACTTGTGTAAATTTATAAAGTGAGTTAGTTACAAAGTAAGAAAGTCGTGGATTCTTGGATATATTTAAATGTTGTGAATGCTGTATTTTGGCAAACATGCGACATATTTTAGAAAATGTCGATAAAACAGATGAATTTATAATACCTAAAAATATAAATAAGATACGCAAATGTATTTCGAGCTGCTATTTTTACACCACTAAGAACCAGGAAGACATGAAACAATATTTATTTATTCATTCCCATAAAAGTAACGATAGAAAAATCTTATACAATCCTATTTTATAAATATAGCGTTATTCCTGGCGTTATACTACGTGTACCACCAGACACAAGGAAAACTTTATGGTAAGGTATTCCACCGCAAAAGGTAACAAAAATATCGATGATAATAAATCCACACCATCCCTACTGGCCATTATTTTTATGAGCCAAAAGAGAAACACATCGGAGGCGGTATATTTTGACGTGGAAGTAAAAAATGAACCGACAAATGAGGGGTGTAGTCCGGGCGAAAGGACGCGTGGGAAATTTCTGGAATAGTACAGTCGGCGGGAAATGGGACACCGACAAGGATAGTTGCGAGAGAAACGTAGCAATGTAAATGACAACATAAATAAAGAGAAATACTAGATCTTTTGTGGTAATAGAAGTAACTTTGTTAACCCCTAAAAGTGAACCCAAAAGTTGCGAAAGAGGGCACGTCAATGGTGCAATAACGATAACCAAACCATTGAAATATTGCTTAAAACACATGTTACCGTAGGTTACTTACGTATACATATTCGTAGTAGACGACTCGGATTGTAGAATGTTTATCACGCCCGACTTTCGGAGTGAAGCGGAAATTTGAATGATGAGGTTGAATTTCTCTTCTCGGTCTGGGTGTGTGAGTTTTTGTATTTGTGTATTGTTCATGGTACTGTAAGGAACATTATCAATCTATACTAATTTTATAAGGAGGAAAGGTTTGATTGTTTGTTTGTTTGCATTAAATAGGCTCCAAATTAATGGATCGAATTTAAAAATTCTTTTACCATTGCAATCCTACATTACCCCTGGATGGAAACTTTAATAATGTAACCCAAAATGTGTTAAAATCCTTATATTACGTATGCTACGGAAGTTACTGACAATAAAGCAAACCTACTACAGTTTAATAGAGGACATCAATATTTACAAAAAGTGTTCGCGATGCCATATGTCTAACTATTATAATTATGTCACAATAACTACATTTTGAAGAATTGAATTGAATTGAAAACTACCAGTAATATTCTTCTCATTCCTCCTCTGCCTAGACTAGGAACGGTATTTGAATATGGCCCAGGTTATTACGTATGTTTAGCTTATGCGTACACGTGTTCTAGTTTATTAAAAATAGCGGGTTGTGGGGACAGGAAATTGACGAAACAGAGACAGGCTAATGATGGTACATAACAGTTAATATTTATGTGAATGTCGCGTGACATTTAATGGATTTTGGGCAATCATAAGCTGGATTTTGGTTACGTATGGGATAATTTAAGGGGTGTGTGGTGCCTTTCTATTTAAATTAAGGGAGTTGTTGATTGAATTTTGTGTGGTGGTAGCCAATTTTACTTCAAATAAAAACAAAAATTCGTTTTACTAATGCAAGTACTGCTGCTATACTGCACAACGAGGGCTGTGGTAGACCGGGAGAAAAAAACCGGCGGAAAATTCGACATAAATAAATTCATTCTACAGTATGATTATTTTTAAATATTGAACTCACTGCACAGCGACCGTTTGTATTAATATTGTAAACAGATGATAGTGGACTACCACTATCACCTGTTTACAATCAAGTAAATTATTAACATTATCTTTAAAGTGTTCTACTATTTTCAAATTTCATCAAGTCAGTCACGGCTTACTCTTATTATTTTCATTTTTAAAGACACTGGAACCAAAAATAGCCCTTCCAAGTACTGAACAACATGAAAATCGAATTATTTAATATCGGAATCACACATCGGTCACTCAAGTCGCGTGTCCAAAGCTCAATAAAATTCACCGCAAAGAACGTAGGTGTAGGTAATAAAGAAAATTGTTGGTCGCGTGATTTTAAGTGAGTAACACGCGCCGTGATTAATTCCTAGCCGAAGCGCCGATGTGGGACGGCTCGATCGAATTGAGGGACACACGAGCGGAGAGAACGGCAAGCATAAAAAAAATACTAGATCAATGTAATAGTAACATGATATATATCAATACACTTCGGGAAAGCATACATAAGACTAGCGCTGTGGTTGATTCCTAGCCGAAACGCCGCGGTTCAAAGTGAGACGGCTCGATTGAATTGAGGGACAAACGACAGGAGTGAACAGTGAAATCAAATCAACCATCAAACATGGAGAAATCAAGACACGTATCTATATACGATTAAATACTCAGTCCGTATATGACTTTCATTACGTTTATTTGTATACAAGAATCAAGAATACAGTTAATGAACGTCATATACATTTTCTTTAGTCAAAGGTTTTCAACGCCGTCAGGTAGACAGGTTATGGTAGACCGAAACCCTCTTTGCACTCTTTTAAAAATACGACATAAATAAATTCAATCTACAGCACAGTTTTGATGAATGGCAGAGACTGTTTGTGTCGACCTTGTAACGGATAACATTTCATTAAAAAAAGGGATGTCCGTCATACAGTCTTTGCGACCGTGTATCACATTATTATACTCCCTTTGCCCTTTTATAGTCCGTAGCGGAATTCCAGACAAAGGTCAGCACGGAACTCTTTTATTTGTTTCGCCCGAATGAGGATTATGTAACCTCACTTTTATTTCTTGTTCTGTTTTGACTATAAACATGTTATTTATACAAACAGTTGAAACGGTATATTTGGTACTGTGTTGCATGGCTGTTTAAACAAATAACGTAATAAAACGGATTTGATTAAATATGTGTTGCGTGTTTCAGTTGTTTGTTAGTAGTTAACTGCACAAATTGCTGTTGTAAATTATGCAGTAGGTTTTCTGTTCAGAATATCGCTTTGTGAAGAGTTTAGGATAGATAAAGGTTTCCGGACGGGGGAAGCCTTAAGTCGAACTTGGATGAGTCTTAAAACTGAGAAGACTTTGATATAAATATAACAAAAAAATGCTAAAGCTTCACATTTTTTTCAGGGTAGTATCGTTAAAATCATAATTTTCGTTGTATATAAATGTCCGTTTGCACCAACGTTACGTGACGCCTAAATATAATAAATAATAAATATTCGTGTCCCAGTATTTTTAAAATGGAAAATTTGCCCTGTTCGTGTATATTTCTCCAAATCACAAAATATAATGAAAACATAATTAAATTCAAAAGATCGCTGCGCCGCTCTAAAAGTGAAAAATCTTTAATCAATTTAATCAACATTCTTACTTTACTCTCTCCCTTCTCAGCTACTCTCGTCACTTCTCTTCTCCTCTACTCACCACTCGTCTCCACCGCCCATCTGCAATGCACCTCATCACTCCTCTCCACCACCCATCCGCTATCAACCTTACCACTCGCTTTACAATATATTTAGGTATTTACTTGAGAGTCTAATATCGTATGTGAAAACGGCTATTAGTCGGATAAAGCATTACAACAATTCTGTTAATGAGAATGATCTACTAAATTATAGACGTAATACGGGATTAACGAACACAATTCCTAAATAACGAGCATTCATTGAATTCTATAATAGTATTAGATCACTTGCATTTAAGCCTGGATTTTTGTGATATTGTTTATTATTATGACATATCCCTGACTAATATTATAAATGTGAATGTAAATTTGTTTGTTACGCTGTCACGCCAAAATTACTCAACCGATTATCATCAATATTCGTACTTTGTATTCTTAGAGGTATTAAAAAGGACATGGGATACGTTTTATTAAAAAAATGGGATGGGAACGGGGACAGGAAAATTCTGAGTCGATACGAAGTGCGCATGCACCTGATGGTAAACGGTGACTCCCACCCATGAACATATGTAATTAACCCAAGATAGGACAGAAAGTTCTTTCTTAGATTAACTACATTTGCATTGCTACCACTAAGGACTAAGTTAGAACGCCTCGGTTAAGTATGTCTCCCTTACCAGAACCTTCAAACCAGAAGACAGCAGCAAG
>DWNJ01000829.1:0-13679 GCA_018250275.1 Udranomia eurus
CTGTCTTGGGTTGATTGCAGATGTCCATGGGCGGCAGTGACCACTTACCATCAGGTGGACTGCATGCTCGTTTGCTACATCCGAGGCATAAAAAAAAGTCATTCGATTCCAAATGCCTCTCCAAGTTTTTAACGTAATTCACTAAATTTATTCCCAATAAATCTGACTACATTTCACTCCATTCACTTAGCTATATGTTATCTAAAATCCAATTTCCCGAGGGCTATTATTACTGTTAATTAAATTTACCCCGAAACCAATATACGATGCTGTCGTCACGGTAAAAAATAACGTCCTAAAATTGCAATTTCCGAACGATGTGTGCACGTGACGGGCGTCACGTTTTGATAAAATGACACAATCTGTTCTGAAATCAGTCGATTGACGTCATGTATGAAACGCGTTAGTTACGCTGAAATATGGAGCGGAATATTCATGTATGCATGGGTGCGGTCAGTTTGCAGTAGAACTGTAGTTGTGTTATCCCTATGTTCCAGTATGTTCCAGTTTATTTCCAGGTATCAAAATGCCAGTTGTAAATAAACATGTAACTGGTAATAGAATGGATTTTTTGACAATAAAATAGTGACCGTAACTATGATGATAGATTTTATAGATATTTAAACAAAATTAAACTTTATTGACACAATGACAACGTCTTTAGAACGTTGTTCACCAACCCGTTAGCATTACCCGTACCAAACGCCGCTGTAGAAGTTTTCACCTTAAAAACTCACGCGTCTATTATAATGATTATATTCCGAAGAATATTTAAAGGCGCAATTCCTACATAATCCCTGAATGAAGTAAGCGTTACAAATCCTTTTTGCAACAATCGCTTATCGCTAAAAAAGCTTTGTCTTCAACCGTTATAGTTTGGCCACACATTACCGAGAAAGAGTAATGCGTCTGGTTACAGTAACGATTGAATGTGATTCATGTATTAAGCGGAGATGGCTCGCTGGGGAGCATCTGATCGAGGGCAACGCAATCGAAGGTATGGAATGTTCTGTGTAAAAATTTATAAGAATAATTTACTTATATATTTTTAAGAAATACAGTCTCGTCCATATGGACTAGACATATGGACGAGACTTTGTTTTCTTTATAAATGTTGTCCGATCAGTAGCATACATCCGAAATGCATTACTTTTGTTTTAAGACTTATTTGGTATTTCATGCCTTCGGATTGTGTCGTGTCCTCAATTTAGCAAGCGAGCTGAAAATGTATGTAAATGTATGGTTAAATAAATAATATTGTAAAATATAAATGTTAAACGGTGTATGTTCGTTGTTCCATATTTGTTTTAACAATATTAGTACTTTCATTTTAAATTTTATTCCAAGCCAATTAATTCATATTAGCGTTGTGAAAATTACAAATTATTAATTCACTAGCGTCATTATTCGTTAAAAAAGGTCAGTGTTAGTTAAGTTTAATCCACTAGATGATCGAAAACTTCATTAAAATATTTTTTGCGACATCGGCCATTAATCAGATTAAGCGGCCCTTTTAACGGAGCTCACCAGTTTCTCATTACATTTTTGCTAAATTTATTGGGGATTATACTTAAGACTTTTATTATCATTAAATGAACGAAGGACTTAGCGAATGTAAATATAGTTAGATCAATGATTTTTTACCATTCTAAGGCGAAATTTAATGTTAATAACAAATATATTATAAGACATAGACCGACAATACGCTCGCCCGCTACGTTTTCCTCTCGAACCACGTATCGGACAAAGGCCCGTTGCTCACGAAGTTCACGGTTACGCAAGCGAGACAAAATATATCTTACCTTTTCTTTTCAATCACTCTTCGCACCCTTGCAAAAATTCGTTAAAACGGATTTCTTATGAAAAAATTGTTGGTCTGTATATCCCTTATAATGTGTTTGATTAATAAGTTTGTGATATAAAATATTTAATATTATTCGCTTAATTGTAGTCCTATATTGCAATCACAATCGTACTAGTATTATTTACGCAATTATATTGAGATTGTTTCATGCGAAAATCGGCTTTGCCACACCCTCGAAAGCAATAGATTTCTATTGCTTATGAAGGACTCATCACTCATCATGTTCACGAAATGTTTACTTGCGCAAGAACATCCAATTGTTTTTCTCGCGGTTTCTTTTACAGTCCAAAACGCGCATCGGTTCTAAACCCGTTAGCTATGCTATAGGCTATCAACGTCTCTAGAAGCGGAGACATGCAGCCAAAGCAATCGTTCCTGAGAGTGACGAGGGTCGAACGCTGCTTGATCCATTACTTTCACATTCTATCACTTTCATTTATGGTACGGTAGGCGATTTTTATTGGGCGAGACGCGATGTTAGTGCCTCGTTTGGAACCAGACGTGGAATATAAAAGGAGATGACTTACTGTTCGGACTAGCGCGTTATAGCGACTTCACTGAAAGTCCACTGCAAGTCTACGTTGGATTTTAAACACCGGAGCTTCGAGAGTTGAGCTACGAGACGGAGTTTGTTCGAGAACCTTCGCTAGAAATAATTGTTCTCATAATGCCATATTTATGACGGAATTTTGGAGCAAATGAGGCTGTAGGGAACATATAATTTATCCGTTTTTAACCTAATTTATCCGTTCCATCTGTTTGGGACGTTTCACAGCTCGGCTACCTATCGGAGATATTAGAAAATGTTGTTTGCATAACGTATTACGTAATAGAACCAAACAGCCATAAACTTTTACGTAAGCAAAGCTGGGGCAGCCCTACGAAATAATATTCGCATTACGAGCCACACGTAACACGGCACTTTATGTTCCAGACACTCTTCGTTACTTGTGAATTATAAAAAAATACAAAATGCCTCCTTAAATTATAATGAAGCTTTTAAACACCCAGTAACCCGCCCCGACGTTAACATTAATTATGTTAAGCGTTGCTTATAATCAGGGTTGCCACCTTTCGGATAGAAAAATCGGGACAATAAGACAAAGTGACAATTGGTTTTCAATAAAATTTAGGTAATCAAAGAGACTGCAGGAAAAACAAAAAAAGATTATTTTGTATTCATATTGCGTATATTATTGTTTCAAATTATGAATATTTTTATCTAGTGTTATTAGAAACGGGGAACAAATTAAAAGGCCGTCGGGACGCAGGACTATATCATCGAAGTCGAAACATTCCCGGTAGAACGGGGACGGGTGGGAATTCTACTTATTATAATTAACCTTGTTTACGAGCAACCTGCGATGCCTCAAGTGGGCAAAATTTCGAAACGGGTTATAAGCAGATAAATTAATTAATTACTTAACCGTCTCACTGAACATCTATCCGGCTGGATATATCCGGCCAAGTAATTTGAATTAATTAAATCTCACGTGAGAATGTATTCATTCAAGAATTGTTCATAATCCGAGTGTATGGGAGATTGAATGGATTTCTAAAAGGCCTGCAATTGCTTTGAGTTTGAATGTCTCCGAGCTTTAATTTGAAGAAAGCTATAGAGGTAAAACATTTCGAGGTTCGTTTCGATTCCGGATGTACCACCGTCACACCTATTTCTGCCTTATAACAGCAGTATTCTTGCTGCGGTGTTGTAATTTGAAGGGTGTGGTCAGGGAGACATACTTAACCGAGGCGTTCCAAATTAGTCCTCAGGGGTAGCAACGCATTTTTGGTCGACCTAAGAAAGAATTTCGATTCTGACTTGGGTTGATTACAGATGGTAATGGGTGGCAGTAACTACTTACCAGGTGGACTGCATGCTCATTTGCTACCGCCCAGTCATAAAAAAAATCATTTCGTAGTTCGACTCCACTCCACCGCCACACCTATTTTAGCCTTATAACAGCAGTATTCTCACTGCTGAGTTTTGGTTTGAAGGGTGTGGTCCGAGAGACACACTTGACCAAGACGTTGCAACTCGGTCCTAAGAGGTAGCAATGGATCTGTGGTCGACCTAACAGGGAACTTCGATCCTTTCTTGGGTTGATTACTGGTGTCCATGGACGGCAGTGACCACTTACCATAACATGGACTCAATGCTCTGCTACATCAATATTATGAAAAATAATAACATATCTACTGATATGTGCATAAAGCGTTTCAGCACTGATGTTTTATCTGTTCAAGGAGTCCTTGCCATTATTAAATAATTCCATTATTGTTCACAGGTGCCTCGTTTCTTATTATGTCTCCGATTTACGGATTGATTGCCTTCAGATGTTTACATTCTGATAAACGCCATGTCGTTTATTTGCTGTAAGAAAGGAAACATCTTTCTTTTGTGCTACTTTTCTGGTAAAATAACAAAAACCACCTGTAAAATAAATATGATTAAATTTTTTTTAAGACACAAGGAATCCTTCTCTGGGTCTGTGTGTTGTATTATTTAAATATTATTTACTTATAAATATCGCTAAGAACTAATCCCAGTTCTCTGTCCAGCCCTAACCACACGAAGTGACCATCCGGACGTGTGGTCAGACGCGTTTCGATCACAAAAACTGCTAAAGAGTTCGGTGAAGGTGGTTCGGTCCTCAAATAAACCTCCCAAGCCGAAGTAAATAAGGTCCACCATCAATTGGATAGTGATAGGATTAAATAGGGTTTTCAAATAAAAGTAAGAGGAGATGGTCCCTACATGTCGCTAACCGTTTGTAATTATATTAGTAACGTCAACAACATCCATCCTTTAACAGTTACCGGGTTGTAATTCTCCTGTTCCTCAGTACTCGCCAGATGGTGCACGCTTCCAGGAAATATAACGTCAATTTCACCGTTCAGAGTGGCAGCGAGTTGGCACACAACAAGTCGTAGTAAAACGTTGGTATTGACTGCCGCCGTCTATTTTATCTGAGTCGTGTAATCAAAGATGGTACCGGTGTGTATTCGTGAGTAGATTTTTGTGTACATGAAGCTAAAATACTTCTTGTGATTGATATAATCATATTATGCTACAAATTATTATTTTCTGCGGCGAATACGAATTGATGATGCAACAAGTAGGTATTTCCTAAGATTTAGGTAAGAGAATTAGTATATCTATACTTAATATTATGAAGAGGAAAGATTTTATTGTTTGTTTGTTTGTTTGTTTGCATTGAATGGGCTCCGAAACTACTGGACCGATTGGAATTTCTTTTACCGTTAGTATCCTTCATTATCCCTGCTGAACATAGGCTATAGGTATATTTTAAAAAACGTTAGGGATCCGTATGAAAATTTCAATAAAGTAACTCAAAATGTGAAAGAGACGCCAAAAAAAACCTTATATGACGTACGCTGTGGAAATAATTGACAATAGAGCAAAACGATGTACAACAGTTTTATAGAGGCCATCAATATTTACAAAAAAAAACCGGGAAAGACATCGTGAAGATATTGTGTAAATTGGCCAAAATATAATATAACGTCACATAAGGTAAGTGTTATGTAAGTCGGGAAAAGCTCTGCCTTTCAACTTAATATACAACGCGGGCAAAGCCAACAACTGCTGTTAAATATAAACTAATCAACGACAATGCACCAGGTACGTTTGCTTAATAATTCGAAAACCACGTCATAATCAGCAATTTCGTTTTAACGCAATATTGGTAGACAAAATGTAATAACGCTAATAACAGTTCCATATCTAATAAAGGTGATAGAGAATGAAATATTGTGTTCTGGCTTTAAAATAACGGCATTCCGGCTTTAAAATAACGGTTGATGCGGCAAAGTTGTAAAGGCGAAATAATTTTACGGATTACCGGCGTTGGTGTTACATTGTGATGAGTTTAATTTGGATTAAGTCACGATAAACCCCTACCGCGATCCACCTGATAATAATTGTGATGTCTGCAAAATTAATTCAGTTCGCAACAGAATTTTAAAACTAGATAAAATGTAAAATTTCTGCTAAAAGTTGCTGCAAATTATGTCGTACTGTCGCGTCGGGCCGATTCCAAATCGCAAGACTGATATGCACAAATACTCATACCAATTAGTCTATGGCGGGTAACTAATAACATATCAATTTAAAAATTTGCCTTTCTCGTATTATTAAGTATTAAATTGCGTATAACAGATAATGATGAAAAGATAAACCAGAAAATAATTGAGCACAGTTCATTATTCTAAGAAAGCTAATTCACAATTTTATAGGGCATACTATATTCGCAACGTTTAAAATCAATTAGGGAATTCTGTTCTGTCCGATGTTTACGTGCCTTATCACAGTGAAAGGAAGGTTGTTAATAGGTCAGAAAATTCTCAAGAGGCCGCGGGAATAGGGGCTGTATTTAAAATGCAAAGAGCTTATCGATTTTATAGTGTTGTTCTCGGTGTTATTAAATGAAAGTACCCAGCTGTGATGTAGTTAAGCGTGAAAAATCTCAGGCAATTTACTTTTGCGACTGTGTGAATAAATTTAATGATTTTTATTATCAGGTCTTTAGATTTTAGGTAGGTCATAAGATGCTGCCATATTTTTTAACGTGAGGAAATATCCGGAACGGACACCCTTCCGCCACGAGGGCCGGTGGAGGGGTGTGGGGCTCCAACCTACTAAAATTCTTACGGTGTTCCTTCCTTTCAATGCTTGGCGGAGTCACGGGAACACTCTGTCTGCCATCGGCCAGTGGCGTCCGGCCGAGACGTTGCCGGACCCATCTCGGTGGGCTTCACGCTTCACCACTTCGATGTCCCGAACAATAGCACGCTGTCCAATTTGGGACCGTTACGTGACGGCGACTAACTGCCTGCGTCAGTCACCGCCACCGGTCCCGTCATGGAGGCGGCGGTTATGCGCGTCCGCTTCATTTGGCCCTCTCGGCCTCCCACCTCTGTGACATCACGTCCTCACAGAAGAGGGAAATCGCTCGCCACGATCCCCCGCTGTCCACCATGGGTTTGACCACGGCGGGCAGCGAGAGATCGGACCTGACAGTTGCGACCAGGGCGGCGCACTGATTCTCCATCTCGAAGGTTTTGCCATACTTACAGGTACACAAGTACAAGTGTCTACGATTAAAATTATACGTGTCTTGTTATACATGTATGTATATCTGAGCAAAACTTAAAAAATATCTGATTATTCACATGAGATCGTGGGTTGAGTGAGTAAATTCTGTTAATCGTTATTTACATTTTGTTAAATTCTGTTGTAAAATAAAAGTGGTATATACATTAAGCGTAATATATAAAACGTAGAAAATGATAGAAATTTGTGTCCGTCCATAATCACAATTGAATTCTCGGCATTGTTCCCCGCGCGTTGCGTTTGAAATGATCTCTGAACTAGCGCTTATACCGGTGACGTCTGACCACAAAGCGTTGGAATGAGGCTATTAGTCTGTAGCTTTGTCCTCCATATAGTTTCACGGGCTCAATAAAGTGCCTTGTATAGACTTTATATACGTTCTTTGCCATGTTTAGTTTAGTAGCGTCCTTTTGAAGGACCTGGCTCAGAGAGTCTTTTATTTACTATAGTCTATGGAAAATATAAAAGTAAATTAAGGGTTGAATTCAGAGAAGACGCAACCTTTTATTGTAATTTAACAAAAAACTTCAAGGCTCTAACAACCATCAATTTGAATGGACTCGAGTGACGAAGAAGCTAGTCGTAATAAAATACTATTAATGTATTTATGTAATGCCTGTCTATCTACATGTCTATGGATATTAACATGTGTTGATTACTACTTTTCATATACTTTCAATTCTTATTATAATTTCCAGTAAAGTTATTTGCCTAGGGAGGTTGTCCAAAAATCGGGGATATTTCCAAACATAGCTATTAACAAATATAGATGATACTTACTATTGATGTGTAAAATATTACAAAAGAGTCCATTAGTAGATTATTATTGGGGCCAAATGTTATCACGTAGAAGACATCTTTTATGCCCAACCCTTATCTACCATTAGGTTTGAAAAAACCCGGTAACATGTTTGTATGTAAAACGTGGGTGTACTTCTCAATATAAGTATTGAATTCAGATAAATAAGTGGGTATGTACATTAAATTGATACGTACTAACACGTTGTATATTCCTAACAACTGTATAATCCTTTCGCCCGCAGTAATTAGGTTTAAGTAAAAACAACAAGGCAAGGCTTGAAATTTCTTAAACCACAAAATATGTCTGAATTAACATTCACAATACTATGTATTATTACAATCACATACCAATACTGGTTGTGGAGGAAAACGTATTCGGCGGAACAATTCTGTGAATAGAATGGAATGCTCCAATTTTCACATCTAAAGTTCCAATCAAAACCAATTGGAATATGAATGGCATGAAATCAAATCGCATACGAGTAGATGGGTTTTCCACCGCTGTGAATAAAATGAAAACAAGTATGACGGAGTACGAGTCATTTGTAAGATGTGAAGTGGAAAGATCTCTTGAAATAAGTTGTAGGTAAAAGCATAAGACATTGTAGTATTAATGCGTGAAGGAAAACTTTGGTACCACCTTTTACGACAATTACACGGACCGAGGAGTATGAAACTTGGCACAGTCAAAGTTTATACGGAGAAAAAGTGCAGAAATATATATATAATAATATATAAGAATACATTAAATTTGTAAAAGAAACCATTACACACACAACCATGCTTTTGATGCACACACGTATATAGTCACCTGTTATATACGGAAATGTCATTACAATTTTAATGTCATTTTTATCTTCTCGGCATTGGCATCGCGCGTTTTGCGCATTGTTATTGACAGAGAAATTAGTCTATTTACAACTTAAAATAATTCAAGGAACACGATCGTTAGGCGATTACTAGTTAATATAACTACGGTATTTATGTACAGGCAATTGTTCCGTAAGGAATTTGAATTTGTTTGATCACAATAGTTATACTCGACAAATTTACATATGAAAACCATTGAACATAACACGAAACAACTTAATAAAGTATTCTCGTCCTTATAAAAAAAGATATGGCAACGAGGTAAAATTGACAGATTCTTTGAAGTTTTTCGCATTTCTCGTTATCTTCCCTTTATAATCTGAACTGGTGCGTTACATTAGATATTTTATTTTTAGACAATAGTATATAAATCCATTTAGAAATGCCGAACATGACCATTTCACAGAGTAGCCCTCCCCAGTTAAGGGAAGAGATGGTCACAATACATGTCTTGATATTCATTCGTCCGTGGTTGGACGTGCGTATTCAAAATACGCGGACCGTATTCGAATGGATTTTTCACATTCCCATAGATTTCCATAGATTCCATTGATGATACCTATTAATTTATTTTTCAACTACAGCGTCCTCTGCCCTAAAAAGTGGGATTTCGATTTACGTTAGTAAAGTTACACTTAAAATAGATCCATTATATAGCTTAGTAGATGGTGGCAGAAACATGAACCAACCCAACTCAACGGAGCTAAGTAAGATAGATTGTTATCTTAAGACATTTTTTAAATTAAAATAGAATAAGAGATGATAGTCTATCGTAATAGAAAATAATAACAGCTTGTTTGTCGAATGTTTTAAAAGTCCTTTTGACGCAACCGAACATTACTCCTTAATTGTACTCCGCAATCGTTGCTTGGTGGATATAGCCAGAGAATAGCTCTACAAACAAACGAATACTACCAGTATTTCATTAGCATTCGATATACGATTTTTAGTACATCGTGAGCGCAACGGACTGCATCACCAGTTACTCATGCGAGGGGCGCATACTTTTTATTGCGATTTTTGTGCAGCCGCATTCATGGTTCTACGTTATACGAATGCGCACCGGCGCTGCACCTACATACAACCGGTCTTTTTATTTTATATTACCTTCGTATGCTTTACAGCTATATTCTAGTTTTAATTTCTTTCCCCTTATAAACGACTGAATTTTACCCTCAGCTTCGCTCGCGTTAAACAATTATAGCGTCGTAAAAAATGATACGCCCGGGAATGCGTGTGTGACAATCGTATAAAACTGTCTTTTGTCCCTCGGAAATAGTATTTTTTCTGGAAAATAGACATGTCACTTTCTTTCTATACATAATAGGAACATCTATATCGTAAAAAGTATAATGAAATAAACAATTTCACATTCGTCAATTCGTTTCGCTTTTTATTATACTTAACTAGGGATTAGTCGACTTTGAGATTATTTGTAATGTATTTTGACTTATGAATTAAGTTGAGGCATTATGCATTGACTCCAAAATGCCATGTTCGCCGAATGACCCACTCTGAAACTTATTCATAAACATATCCATTTAATTTCTAGACAAACTCGTCAGCCAAATGCTTAATTATAGTTAATTCTGTACTCCCACAAAATAAACTAGTATCCTAGTTGAAAAATGTTATCCTCAACACCTCATCACGGTGGCCACACACTGATGTATTATTCAGGCCGCAACGGCGCGGTTGAGCACAGATCGGAGGCTTCCTCTGTGCGTGTAAAAGGATTACCCTGCTATATCAAATTAAGCCAGAAGAAAAATATAAAAAGATTTATTCTTCTTAAAAGGGGTTTTTATGTTTAATGTACGTTTTTACTGTTGTTAGTCCACACTAAGTTACAAGGCGTATCGTTTCTATGTAAATGGTAGCTTAGGGTGTTTTAACTTATTCGCGCTAATTAAGCTATTAATTCTTTGTGCTAACATGTAACAGGGGCAAACAAGTTAAAGTTAATTGTCCATTAGTTAGGATAAATGCTATTATATCTACTGTGGTTTTTCAGGCTACCGTAATGGTTCTTTCTACGGAAATAAATAATATTGACATTGAAGGTAGAAGGGTGCATTAAAAAACGTGGGTAATTTAAAAGTTACTTAAAAATGGATTAACTACTTCAATGTCTAATCACCATCATGAAATTAAATCATTTAGTGCTGAAAAAAGATAAGTAACTTTTTAACAACAATATGAAACCGTCGATAAGACTACACGGAACTCGTTATTAAAATCAGTGAGTGAATAATCAATCATCCGCTATATTTCCACCCTTGGGATTGTTTTTTTAATTATTTTTAATATGAGACCAACGATAATAGAGGTGTACACATAACTCGGTGAAATCAGTAAGCGATATATCAAGTGATACGCAATCATCCCCTATTCTTGTACCTTAGGTTTAGAAGTTTTGTTCAAAATATTTTATTGGATCGCGGAGTATACCCTATCCATTAAAAAATCATCAAATGTTCTAACTCTATAAAAATCGGGGTCTAACATAAAAGATATATACGAGGTATACGTGCCGAATTGACAAACTCCTCCGTTTATAATATAACTTAATACATACGTATATGGTCACTATATAGACGTCTACCCACGGTCGTTGTTAAAAGCTGGAAATATTTGCCGTAAGTTCCTGCCGATATTAGATTAAATTCCTTCCGCGGAGACTTTCACATAAGAAATGTACGTTGGAAATGCATTTTACATCTCACGGGAATAAAATTTTTACGTGGTTGACGTGAAAAATGAAAACACAATAACAGTTGATGTGAGTATTACGTAATGCATATTTTCCTCTCAATATTAAATTATAATAACGTCAAAGGTGTATGTACGTACACATACGTACTCGTACTATAATTTCTTATTTTTTTTAATATGAATCGTAGGTATGTCCTATCCTTGCAATACGATCGTATACTATTAAACGAGCTGTAATATAAGTCGGTACAATAGCTTATAGGATTATAGGAATAGCAATAGGATTATACGCTCTAATGCAGCGTCGTATTTGGTTCTCAAAGTTTGCCAAACATGCTGTCTATGTGTGTTTAGCGATTCCTGGAGTATATAGGGGTTGTGCATCTCAGGGTGCGAATGGACGTGGCTATTTGTATTTGCGAATTGCGAACAACGTGTGTGGATAATATAGTTGGTTTTATTTGCGTATTTCATATATAAAGTGTCTACATCTGTCAAAACAACCAACACCGAACAGCGAACACTAATAGTCATGTGAATTCGCACCCTTATTTCAATGAGAAGTAAAAAAAAGCGAAGCGCAACTGTGGTGGGTTCTTGAATCTCATATTTATATATACATAATATAGTGTAATTTTAGGCTATATAGCTCTCCTAGTATATAGGTAGGTACACCATGCTGAATATGTATTAGCCTAGCTTTCGGAGTACAACCATTCCGCAGGCATAATTTAGCCTGACGAGACACAAACATTTAACCAATGTCCATAGAGGTACAAAAGGCGGACTTAATGCTATAAACATTCTCTACCAGTCAATCTTAAGGACGAGCAGAAATCAACGTACATCCCCTTGCCAAGTAAGCGTAGATCGGCAAAACTTTCGAACGTGTAGTTTTGATTTAAGTTCTTAATTACGTTATAAATATTAGAAAACGTCTTGGATAGAAAGTAAAAAACAGTTAGACATCTATTTCAAATATTTCTTCTATAAATATTTATATCAGTACTATGTTATATTACTTACAAAGCGGTTACACGACGCAAAACTATGTAAATTCCTTCTAAAGCCATCAGTTGCACGCAGATATAGAATTAAATTACGTCTGCAAGAGATTTCAGAGCTAAAAATGTGAAGCAATGCACCTTTGTGGATTTCAAGGAATTTTAATTTAAAACGAGTGTCTAAAACACTGCTGATAGACGAGTTATATAGGTGACCTAGTTATATTATCATAGGAATATAATAACCGTACATAGGGTATGAAAAAGTCTATTGTGAAAAATATCATTAGCCATTTTTCGATTACAAACATGAATTCTAAATCTGTGTTGTTTGAACACACATTCGACTTTACCTACGACTTTATTATATATTTTGAAGTGATTTTGCATGCAAAAGATTATATTAAAAATAAATTTCATTTGAAGAATAAGAAAATCAAGGGAATTATGCATAATAGAACCTACGACAGTTCTCCGGTAAACGGTTCCTGGACATACGATATGTGCTACGTACGTAATACGTATTTGCGTGGGAACCGGCGATTTCCGTTTCGTTCTTCTTTCGAAAATGACTAAAAATTTCCACCGTAATACAACCGTATCTTTTGTTCTCTAATGTTATTGTGTATACCTACATCAACTCGACGTAAATTAAAAATATGCAGAGCATACTTACCGCATGTTTTATTAAAATGTACAAGTAATCACGTAATCATTGAACATTGTTTCATAACTCTTCTACGGTGAAGGGCAAATGTGAACGGCTCTTATTTAACTTTTCGCGTTTTACTCAACTATTCAATATTTTTAATGCTTCGGATTCATTATTTGTTGAAGTGTTAAGACTTGTAATTGTAAAAGACTTGTTTTATTCTACACTAACAATCTGAGGCGAGGTTTTATACATAGAAATATTTTTCTTTTTGACAAATATGTACGTGTGTATGTGTGTTGCCTTTACACGCACGGCCTTTACAGGTCCACCGGCTAATAGAAATCTTTTGTATCAAGTAACTTTTGATAACATTAAGGTAGCAAACGAGCATGCAGTTCAGTTGATGGTAAGTGCTCACTGTCCATAGACATTTGTAATAAACTGAAAAAATCTATGTTTGGTCGACTACCATTGCGTTGCTACCCCTGAGGATTAAGTTTGAACGCCGCGTTTAAGTGTGGCTCCCTGACCACACCCTTCAAACCAGAACACAGCAGCAGCAATACTGCTGTTATAAGGCAGAAATAGGTGTGGCGGTGGTGAATCCGGAGCCGAACCGTAAAAGGTTCTACC
>DWNJ01000830.1:0-13679 GCA_018250275.1 Udranomia eurus
TGATGGCTTGTTCAGCTCTGCTTTGTTTAGCTGAATAAAATAAATACAGCCTGTATTAGCACTTAAATGTATAGATATTTTTGTATCAGATGGCCTATCACGGTAGGACTATAAAAGGATCCAAGTTCGTTTTTAGGTCGACCACAGATGCGTTGTTACCCTTGAGGACTGAGTTGGAGCGCTTCGGTTAAGTAACCACTACCCGCACTGTTCAAACCAAAACAGCAGCAAGAACACTGCTGTTATAATAGTCAAATCGCTAAATGTTCCACCACATTTCTATTTTCGTATTTAGATTTCTGCAGAAACTGACGGCTGACGTCATCTTAATGCAAGTGTAATATTATCTGTTGATAAGATGGCGCGGGAAATGTCAATCACAAGTTCAATTATATGAAGAATTATATGATTTTGTTCTGTTTATGTGAATAAGGTGAAGTAAATTTATCTCTTTGAATTTAGTTTTAAATGGTTTATTCAATCTTTAGATACTTAAATTAAATTTAACATTCTTGGCTATCAAAACATAATAGATTTATGCAATCTCTACATATGTTTCATTCATTCATTCAATTCATTCATTCAATCAGATGTATTGTAGTAAACTTCACTTAACATTTAGTTTGTTTAATAAAAATCGGTTCATAAATAAAACAAGTTGTGGGACGGGGACGCGGACGGGGAGGCGGTACGAAGTTCGCCGGGCCAGCTAATTATCAATATTTTTCACTCTTAACGCATATTTAAACGAATGCAAACCTATATTAATTATCATTCATATGCCAAAGCCCTTTGTGGTGACATACCAGTTTGCGTAATATTGAACTGGTTAATAATGTAGAGTAGAATGAGGTTGAATTATGAAAATATTTTGCTTACACGCGCTTTGTCACTGCGTGCGATTCGATGTAAATTAGCCGGCGGTTTACTAAAATGCACATCTCATTTCGGATTTGTGATAATTAGTTGAACCATGACGTAGAGCTTGTTTTAACTGACGGGAATGTTTGCTTATCAAATATCAACTCTATAGTTTTGTCTGTAATAAATAATGTTATTGTTTAGTTGGAAATATTTCAATAATTGGTGTTCTGTTTCTTTAAATAGTATTGACTCTAGGTTCTTCTTTTATTGCATTTAATCCTCTTAACACTTTTTTAAAGTGAAAACTTTCATACATTAAGAGATAATAAGCTCAGATCATTGCAGCAATATAAATCGAGATAATATATAGAAAATAATTGATTTTCTTACAACTTTGACCTTCAATAACTTGCGACGCAGACACGAGATTATATGAGACTTTTGAGACAACTTCTAGAACGCCGAAATTAAGCTACATACGAAAATTCAGCTTAGAATCCTCAAAATTTTACATGTAGCTTCTTTATATAACGTAAGTGAGCACTAAGAAAGGATTTTTGTTATGCCACCAAGGGCATAAAATATATGACAATTTTTACGAAACCTTTTATACCTTTGATCGATTTGCTTGAAATACATATTGACTAAAAATCGAGCTGCACTGTTTATTAGAATGCATTGTAATATCTACTTATGCGCGAGCGAAGCTGCGGCCAAAAGCTAGTTTATTATGATTGTTTTTTTTTTTAATTTTAAATAGACTACTAACTACTACTAAATATGATGATATTCCTGATGATAATTATCGCCTGACGCTTATTTGTGACACTCGCATATCTTTACACCATATAATTCGTTCACTTTGGGTTGTACTTAATGATCGCATGACACTAGAGAGATTAATCGTGCTCCCATGTACGTTCAAAGGCTTGTTATGGGAGTACTTACATGACGCCTTGAATAAACAACGTTTCAACACTCGTCCCCATAACGATTCCCTGTGCCACCCAGCCTTTGACGCATAGACAAACACTCGGACCCATAGCAGACTATAAACTAAACATAAGCAAAGGATTCGAATTAGAACGGTTTCAAAAAGGTTTCATTGTTATTTCTTTTATGATTTCTACCTACCTACCTACTACCTACCGAAAATACTCGTATGTTATACCTATAATTACACCACACGAGGTCGATTCAAACCAAAAGGTCAATAATCATATTACAGTCGGTTGGGAATTGAAAATGCTATTGTGGGTGTACAATGAACAATTATTGTGCCAGTAATTTAACGTTCTATGAGTATCAATGTGACGCCAAAAAAGATGGATACTTATTTATGAGATACTAAAAAAAAACAAAGTTTTTTTGATTTGATTCGAGACAACTTGTATGGTGCAATGGTCTCTATCGATGACCATTGCCAACGCCATCAGCAACGGCACAGCAATGCGATGCCGTTCGAAGGGTCCTTGGTTCGAAGGGTCCCAGCGAGGTAGACATTTGGATGATGAGTTTAAATTTCTGTTCTCGATTTGGGTGTTTGTGTTGTAGATTCTGTCGAGCTAAAAAAATTAAGTTAAGCTCTCTAAGCACATATTTATTTTTTTATATAAAATTCTCAAAATGAAGTTTCATGCTTCATAGCTTCATTTTAGTCAGTCAGGACTTTTTTATTCATAAAGATCTCGGTTCTTAAACACGAATAAAATAAAGCGAATTAAAAAAAAAAAAAACGTCTAAGTCAGGGTAACGTCAGCGCAATTACGCTGCAAAACGGCGACAATCCTATTACAGCGGCCGGTCGGGAATCGGGAATCAAATGCATTTATCTGGGAGCAAAGTGCGCAAGTAATGGATTGGTCACAGTAATTACCGCATCGGGTTTTAATGCTCTTACCGCAATGCGGAATCGGGGTATGTTTTTAAACACGTTGTCACGTCTTAAAACTGCGTTTATATTATTCGGAACTTGAAGTAATTTTATGTGGTGATATTATCCAAAATTCAACATCAGGTTCGTCCTGTGAAAAAGTTACGCCTTACGAAAACTGCGAATAAGATAATAGAGACAGAGAGAGAGACAGAGAGAGAGAGAAAGAGAGAGAGAGAGTGTTTATGGTAAACACCAATACAAAAAGTATCCGAATGCAAAAGAACATAATAGATAATAGTATAATGAGTCCTCACCCTCGCAACTTTTTCTGCTTTATAACAATAGAACAAAAATATATGCAATATAGAAATAATTCAGATAAGACTACGTCTGGATATAAGTAAGGTAAGATAGATGACCGTTTAGAAATAAATCATCAAACAAACTGGCTTTTATATCAAGAAACAATTCCCAAACAAAGGCATAAGTGAAGACTTGTAGCAGATAAATTACGAAGATGGTTTTTTCAGTAGATTCAAAATATTAAATTTTGTGTAATACAAGAGTCTTTATTCAAAACGATTTAACGGTATTCACGCTCGGAGATACATAATAAATAATAGTCTTTACCCCCGGGTAACCTAAATATTGTACAAACCGAGCTACCGCGAAAACAATCCACATTAGACTCTCCCGAGTACATTCGCGCAGACAACGCGCCAATACGTCTCGTATCATGTATGTAACATGTATCATCAGTACACTCAGGTCGAAAACTGTTTAAACATTTACGCGATCTGCGGTTTTTACGTCGAATCCATAGAAATAGGAACGGCTAAGTTTTTAAGCTGGATCCTTTTTTCGGTTGGACTCCGGAGGGACCACCAAAATTTCTGTCTTATAACAGCGGTATTCTTGATGCCGTGTTCAGATTTGGAGGATATAGTTAGCCAAGCGTTCCTAGTCCTCAGGGGTAGCAATGCATTTGTAGTCGAAGAAAGAACGTCGGTTCTACCTTGGGTTGATTACAGATATGCATGGACGGCAGTGACCACTTACCATGAGGTGGACAGCATGCTCGTTGGCTACCTCAAAGTTATAAAAAATAGAAAATTAATAGAATAATCGATGCATCCTTCCTGACTGATGTTCATACACCACTATTTTTATCTGTTATATCCATACTAATATTATAAATGTGAATATAACTTTGTTGTGCTTTCACGTAAAAACGACTCGACCGATTATCTTGAAACTTTGTGTTCATATTGTTAGAGGTATTAAAAAGGACACATATTAAAAAAAAATGCAATATATTTTTAATTACGTATTATTTGATTATTAACTGGATCTATGTTAAAAACACAAGCTAAAAATTGACAGACTAAAAATTATGGCAGTAGCAGAGCAAGTAAATATGACGGTAGTCAGGGTCCCAACTGAAGGGACGGAGACAGGAAAATTCTGAGGCGATACGAAGTGCACCGGGTCAGCTGGTCATTATATAATTATCTGTCATATGTATACAAATTGAATACTTAATAGTAGCGATCACCCAACCAGGGGTCACCAAGAATTAACTAATGCGATCGCACATGAGCATTTATGCATGTTATGCTACTTGGGCATATATCATGCCTGCATACATTGCACCGTGTACAGTTTTATATGAATAAATTAATAAAAACAAAATAAAAACGTTTTTTTTGACATTGCTATTCCATTTACTTCTCTTTCTATGGTCGGATCCGACACTAATAAATTCTGCCCGAAAAAGTACGCAAAGGTTTACTTATGCTCTGTTTAACAAAGACATTTCGTTTGGCCGGTAAAAATGATAAAATTTAATAACACGGTGCGAGGGCAAACGTCGTGGTTGTAATTCTTGCTCGAGAGAACCCACTCGTAATAAATTCTATTGGATTTTTTATTACACCCCCCGATAACTTTTCTCCGCGAAGGTACCCGGTTGACAATTTGAAAACAAGTCAGCGTGTCGTATCGAAACGAATTAGAAAGTCAATATCCGGTTCTTCAGCAAACTTTGATTTTAGATGAAATTCATCTGTCGGTTGTTTATTTTGCGGCAATCAATATATTGGAAATATTTTTACGTTTAGTTTGTCTTTGAACTTAAGGCCAGTTTATAAACGGTTATATATTCATAAGAATACGTTGTTAAAATATGTTTCAATTCCAAAATTATGTAGTAACTCAAAATAATGGAAATCGCGATAATTTTGTAAGTATTCGTCCCAATTGGTTGGTTTTGGTCCCAAAATTGTAACCTTTGGTCCACTTAAGCTGTTGCAACAAACAAACCATATTACACGATAATCGGGGACGCGCGGAAATCTGGATCATGCAGCACAGAATGTATAAAAGTTAGAAATACCTTTAAGAAGAAGTGATTTCAACAAGCTTTAAAGTTAAAAACAATCACATGTACTCCTACCAATTAATAACTGTACTTATTTGTTATTTTACGAATAGTTTTGCTAATAGAAGACGTGAAGCATAAATATGTTTTGTCTATTATACTACTATAATATATATTATTATACCTACACAATCATCTTAACAAATACGTTCATGGTGAACTTTATAGATACAAAATGAGATTACTATCTATATATTCCCAAAATGATTATAACGTGAGTTAGATAAAATAACGTCTATGAGAGTCCGTTATTCCTCAGGATGATCAGTGGACAAATGTGTGTTTTAAAATATTATAATATAGAGTTGGATACAGACGTCACGTAGAAGGGACCCACCCACCAGTCCTTCGCTTTGTTCAGTTACTGGCGGCAACTCCCCCAGGACTAGCGAACTAGACGCATGGCATCAGCCGATAGGTTGACTTAGCTACGAATTAATAATAAGGTATGAGAAAGAATGTAAGGTTTATGACCGTGGCATGTGTAGATATAATAATTTGAAACCGCGATATCTATGATTAACAGGGATTTCTGAACTTAAATTTCATCATCGCGTGAGGTCAGAAATTAGACAGGACTGGTTGTACTTGCAGGTGGTAGAACCTTTTAGGAATCCATGGACACCACTGCTACACCTATTTCTATAGATTATCGTAGGAGACAGTTGGATCTGATATTGTTCGATTTTAAGACTCAATAATGCAATGTTTCTATTCATTATAAAGTACAAATACACTAAATGAACGTCATATATACATTTTCTTTAGTCAGTGGTCATCGACTTTGAACGCCTTAAGGTTCTCAGGCTATGTTAGACCGGGAGAAAAAAGCAGGCGGAAAAAAACTCCCAGCACTCTTATAAAAATACGACATATATAAATTCTTAAATTCATAATAATAAATAATAAAAAAATCATTAAAAATCATAAATAAAGTCTACAGTATGATTTCAAGTGCACGTCTGTACTTAGCAGATCAGAATAACAAATTAATTGCGCAATAATTGTTCAATCTGATCTTGTGACCGCGTCTTCCGAACTTGGCCTAAAATCTGTCACGTTGGCAACAGACAACTAGCAACATACAGTGACAAAACGCGAGCGGGGCACCAATTCTACACGTCACCCGGTCTACGTATCAACAAGCGTAATTACATGTGATCGATTATCGACGCGTCGACGCCAGAACGCGGTCTATCAATCAAGCTTTTTGTCACGCGCCATCTTTTGTTCCCTATCTGTAACCCGTTGAGGATCTGTGTCATTGGCAGCGGTTTAACAACAACTGGTACTAAGTGACAAATGACGACCCGCTCGGGACGTGGATGACCGGTGGTTTGTGTACAGTTTTTTCGTGCTGTATGAATGCTTATCTAACGGGAGGTATGTAGAATTAAATAATTAAATGTTTTATATAAGCTATAGAAATACACTTAATGGACTTCATGGAATAGAAGGTATTCAGCGCCTTTTTAGGCTATATAGACCGGCAGAAAAAAATGGACAAAAGAGCTACATTTTCCGATATTAAAACAAACATCAATTTCAAGTAATAACATACTTTCATTAAGGTTATTTTCTCAGGATCAATTCCCAAACTATCTTTTTCTTAGCCTGTGATACTTACAGGACATCTAGTAAGAACCGAAGATTCACAATTTACAATAAAACGAACCAAATGTTAAACACATTCAATTGCACAGTTTGCAGTATAAAAGTGGCTGTTGTGTTGTTTATAACTAAATATACACTCGCCTTCGTAAACTGCTGTACAACTCATAGTTTATTGCCAGATTGTGGTCCGAAATAGGAATACAACTTTGTAATATTGTTAGTATAAACTAAGTTCAATTGAAACTACAGGTTTTCCGAAGTCTTGCGTGTTCAATATGTAACAAGCAACCTTATTTCTTAATAGATGACCCGGCGCACTTCCTACCGTCCGTCCGTCCCGGTCCCCGTCTCACAATATTATTATTTATGATCCGATTTTTATGAAACAAACACTAAATGTTAAGTGAAGCTTACAGCAATATATCAGTGAACCGCATTCAAATCAGATCAACCGTTTCTGAGATTAACGCGCACAAAGGCACAGACAAGCAGACAAGCGGACAGAAATTCAAAAAATCATAATTTTATGTTCTATTCTTTAAATAAAGATATCTTCCACGTACAGACCGCAATCACTTCACACTTCACAATCACTTTCATTACATGTATAGAATAGATATAGATTTATCTGTTTGTTACAATAACCAAAGCTTCATTTTAATAGCGAACGTTACTTACGAATGCAACTTAGCACCTATTAAGGATCTCTTTTCTTTCTTTGAGGGCACTATAGACGACTCTGTAGAAATCCTCATATATTTCATTAAGTTCTTAAACTCGTCAAAAGAGCTTCACTATTGTTGGAATGCCGCCAAAAACATATATTTATAGCAGCCCAAAATCACCCAATCTCCAATCTACGACATAAATGTTTCCAAAAACAATTTCCCCAAAAAAATCCGATTTCAGTAACTTGAAAATAAGATAGTATGCTGCAGAGGGTTCGATTCGATACGCTCCCGCAACTGCACCCGGAAATAATTAAATTCCCACACCAAAGACGAAGTTTTCGTTTATTGTCGGAAGCGATTCTTTAAATTATATTATTTCCTCGTTGGCCAACGCGTGCGGTTTAATTACACTTCTCTACAAAGGGAGAATTAAAACTATAACAGGCGTGGTGGGGTTTTTAAAATTTAAAACATAAAGTGCCTGTGGTAGCGTTGTCATGCATCTTGAGTACTGTGTTTATGTGTTGAGTGTTTTGGTTATTTAAGTAAACCAATTAGATTTTTTCCGACCTGTTTCTGATAAATACGAGTACATAACATCGAACTAGTTTCTTGAATCGTTATGTTTTGTGACTTTATGAGTCGCTGTCGTCGACATTACTGGAAATCACTGTATCCATGACTGGAATGGAAATAGTTGGACATATATACATAGATATGTTACTTGCCAGATAAGGTAATAATTAAAAGTGGTAGAAACTTTTACGGTTCGACTCCGGAGGCACCACCTATTACTTACCTGCCTTATAACAGCAGCGTATCGATTGTGTGTTCTGGTTAGATGGGTGTGGTCAGGGAGCCATACTTAGCTGAGGCGTTCCAACTTAGTCCTCAGCGATAGCAACGCATTTGTGGTCGACCTAAGAAATAACTTCGACCCTATCTTGGGTTGAATATATATGTCCTCGGGCGGCAGTAACCACTTACCATCAGATGGACTGTATGTTCGTTTATACCTAAAAAAAAATAGGTAAAGACATGATTATATTATATTGTTGCATATTAATAAATAGGCTAAAACAACTTTATTGTCTGAGACCAATAAAGACACAAGCAGAAAAGTTTGTTGAGTTAATAAGCATAGTTAACTAATACATAATAATTAACTAGGAGCGGTTCATTTAAATAACAACTTTATTGTCTGAGACCAATAAAGGCGCAAGACATGTGTAAAGCGAGTTTACGAGGACGTAACTCGCACATACGCGGCGTAAATTTCTTTTAAAACGAATTAATGTTGTTTATTTGAGCCACGTGCGAGATTGCGCTTTCAGGAGGGAAATTATTAATTACTTAATCGCTGTATTTAGATTAAGACTGATGGTCACCAGTGTTTTTTAAACTGAAAGTCTCGACCTAACATATACTGAAGATCTCTACTTATTACATCAAATTCAAATATGCACGGCCCTTCACTGAACAATTTTTTTTAATGTGTCAGTCAAAGCATAAGTCTATTGCAACTCTTTACTATAATGTGTAAGCTATTTTTTTAAACACTCAGACTCGTCCGTGTACTCTGAGGTCAACTAATCGGGCCATCCGTCATTTTCAGATATTTATATGATTAAGGCTGCACGAATTGCATGGTACTATACATCCGCACTGTCGCGCGGTCAACTTATGCAACTTATGCACTGGTTGATCAACAAATCCGGCAGTTCGCGTTATTTTTACTATTTACATATAAAGCAATCAAATATTCGTGATACTGAAATAAAGTTTTATGTGTGTGTAAAAACTTTGGAGAAGCGTGAGATTTTGTACTAGAAAGTAAGTAGATATACTTTCAGATGAAGGTGTAAGCGATTTTATGGGCCGAAAGTTTTCTGAACCTAATTAGTGTAATTAATATACAAGTTATATAAATATAATAACTTCAACATACTAATTCCACGGGGTCGAAGCGGATCAATGCTAGTCATCATCATCATCACCATATACATATCATTTATGTACATGTGTGTATCTATATATACATATAATTAAATTGTGGAAGAGTTCGATTCTGTACATTGAATAAAAGGTTTAAATAATACCCCTAGGGGTATTTTTTATATGTATAGAGACCTACCTACTTATGTAGAGAGTACCTACCTACTTTAAGATCAGTAAAGGGGTCGGCAGACGAGTCTAAGCAGGTTTATGAGGGCGTAACTCTCAGCATAATTTTCGGAGCCGAATTAGTGATTATTATGCTGCGCTATGCTTAAGCATGTTGGTATTTTATAAAAACAATAATGAAAAAGAATAAGTGTAGAGTACCTACCTACTTTAAGATCAGTAAAAGCGTTGTCAGACGAGTGTATGCGAGTTTATGAGGGCATAACTCTCTCCGTAACTATCTTTTGAGCCAAAATAATATATTTAAGTACAAGTTATAATACACACATAAAACCATTTTCAATAATAGAAAGAAAGTTTTTTTTAACTGGTAGGTAGCAAACGAACATGCAGTCCACCTGATGGTAAGTGGTCACTGCCGCCCATTGACATCTGTAACAAACCTAAGATTGGATCAAAGCTCTTTCTTAAGTTACTTTCTTAAGTTAGTACAAGTGCGTTGCTACCCCTGCGGACTAAGTTGAAACGCCTCGCTTAAGTATGTCTCCCTGACCACACCATTCGAACCAGAACAGAAGCATTTGGAGCAATTGCTGTTATAAGGAAATAGGTGTGGCGGTGGTGCCTGTTGAGTCGAACCGTAAAAGGTTCTACCACCAACAATAAAAATAGAAAAGAATAAGTGTAGATAGTACCTACCTAGTTTAAGATCAGTAAAGGCGTCGGCAGACGAGTGTAAGCGAGTTTATGAGGGCGTAACTCTCCGCGTAACTTTCTTCTGAGCCGAATTAATGGCTCATTATTCTGCGGCTCGTGGAACAGGTGAACCGGCTTTATGGGCAGCAGTTTTAAACTGGTTTATTGCGACACCCTCCCTGGGTCTGCACATCCCTCTAGTCGCAACCTAGACTCGATGTCCGATGTATTTTGAACGATTACTCACATTACCTACAATATTTTTATATGTTAAGAGCTGTTTTAAAGAGATTAATTGTCTCAATTTTTCCTCAAAAATTATTCTCGATTTCACTATTCGTTAACTTGGTTTTATACAATTTTAGTTCAAGTTAAGCGTTTATCCTGAAGAAGTATAAGTTGTTGTTTTGTATTTTATTTATGTATTTTAATTACATTTGGGAAGACATTCACGCATGAAATATTTGAGAATATAGCCCGACATTCTTCGTCATGAATTTATGAAATGGTTAATCTCGAATAGATTAAAAACTAGTCGAATTATTCCAAAATTACGTTTATCTGTAGTATTATTATTATTAGTAGTTATTAACTTCTACAAATATTTTAATCCTATGCCGAATAATTGTCGTTTCTTCTCTATATCGCTGCGAGCGGGGTATACAACGCGCGCCTTACTCTATGGTCACTACAAGGATACTGTGTGGCACACATTCATACAAATTTACTGTGAGTTAAGACATCATAAACTGATATACTAATACCAAAATATGTAAAAAGTTCCAATATGACCTTTGTCACTTACAAGCAAGTGGTCGAAATATTGTATCGTTTCTACTCCTACCTATCGCTGCGAGCGGTGTATATGACGCGCGCCTTATAATTCTCTTTAATAAAATATATTGTATTCACTCCGACCGCGAGTATTCTCAGCTCTGTGGTCGCTACGCGCTGTAACTACAAGAATTACTGTACAGTGCGGTGTGTACAAACCGTGTGCTCTAAATTGAGTCCCGTGACTATTATATATTGTTTAATAAATTTTAAACGACTATTTACGGGTGGAACGTATTGTGTTAGCAAGTTGATATGTATAGATGTACAAACTTGATTAATAACAAGTATTTCCTATTTAACACCTATTTCTGCCTTATAACAGCAGTATACTTGCGGCTGTGATCTGATTTTAAGAGCTGACCACACCCTTAAGACCAGAACACAACAGGTGGTGGCGGACATATGTCGATCCTGTGTTCGTTGTGGTCTGCGATGTGTAGTTGCTCCTGAAGACTAAATTGAAACATCACAACACAGCAGCAAGAACACTGGTTAGAAAGACGATGTAAGTGTGGTGGCAGTGCCTCCAGGGTCGAGCCACGAAATGTTTTACCACCAGCAAAACTGTACGTATTCAAATAACTAAATAAAACCGATATTACATTTTCTATCATCATAAATACAAACATTTGGATTAAATATTATATACCGTCAATGATTACATGGGAATTAATATAGTAATATATCATAGTAGTAATTTCAGGCAAAACTAATGCCTTACTATGATAGAGACAAAGTCTCCAACCTGCGAGTAAATGGGGGCATTTACCAGGTTGTCACGACCGCTGGAGTGATAGCCCTATTTCCGAAGCAATTTACCCCCAGAGTGGAGACGTGTAACAATTTACTTGCATACACGAATGCAACTCGGAACAAGGGACAATCCTTGGCCAGGTTTGTTACTAGTACTTATCTACGTATAGATTATGGCAACATTGGACATAACACCTATTCTGCCTCATAACAGCAGTGTGCTTGCTGCTGTGTTGCGGTTTGAAGACATGTCAAGGAGACACAATTAATCGAGGTGCTTCAATTTAGTCTTTAGGAGCAACAACTAATCTGTTGTCGACCTACGAAAGAAGATTGGTTCGATCTTGTTTTGATTACATATTATTTTGAGTGAAACTTTGAAATAATAAAGTATAACAGCCATCGACAAAGTAGTCCCATACCACCTGTACCTATGTCCTGGGCTATCGTTGGACCGCTGAAATGATAACCCTATTTCAGAAGCAATTTGCGCTTAGAACACTGATGTGAGACAATTTAGTTACCTTCATCGCGTCTTACCACAAGAGCTAACGAATCATTTATCAGATATCTTTGAAATTCTTTGTTTCTTTCCTACAGATAAGTGTTCTGTATTTGTTTAAAAATTTGTCGTATTTTTGTGACGCTTAATAGAGGTTTCAAACCGGTTGCAATATTTTTCAAAACGTTATCGCAAATCACGTGCAATAATTTTAGATAATTTTTACAGATCTATGGAAACCAGTAAGTACATAATAGGTTGGGAAAAAGTCTTTTCGCATATAGTATGCATAAACTTGCAATAAAATCGTTCTGGCTATACCATTTGTATCTGGCAGGTTTCGTTATCATTAAAAAGATTTTAAAGAAGATAACTCCGGAAATTAGGAAAATGTGTGATTTTCATATGTTTTTCTTACTGTTAAAATGAGTGAATCTAATGAAGAAAGTCGATACATTTTTAATTTTTTTTCCAATAAAGGTATAAAACCAACGCAAGGCAAGAAAAAAAATTTTGACGTTTATGAACAAATAAACACATATATACATACAGACATTTAAAACATAAGTAACATTATTAAGTAGAAAAAAGATAAAAAAGATGAACACATTTTAAAGATGGTAGAACCTTTTACACCTCGACTCCGGTGGCACCACCGCTACTCATATTTCTGCCTTATAACAGCAGTATTCATGCTGCTGTGTAGTGGTTTGAAGGGTATGGTCAGGGAGACATACTTAACCGAGGCGTTCCAAATTAGTCCTCAGAGGTAGCAACGCGTTTGTGGTCGACCTAAAAAAGACCACTTACCATCAGATGGACTTCATCCTCGTTTGCTACCAGTTATAAAAAAAAACACATACAAATATTTATAATACACATAATTGAGTTAGATTATATTGTTTAGAAACGTAGAAAGTTAAGCTACGACAAACTATTTTACACTGACACTGCTCTCAACCTGTTCCCATTTAGCAGGAAGTCACGGGCCGCTAAAATGATAGCCTTATTTCCGAAGCAATATTCGCCTGGAACGTAAACGTGTAACAATTTAGTGCCATATTGTTTCCCTTGCAATCAACTGCATAAAATATAGTCCATTTCTCCTTTACTCAGTAGTACGCTTTGTTACTACTGTTGTTGTACTCGGTATTACTGAGAGGTTGCAAACGAGCATGCAGTACGCCTGATGATAAGTGGTCACTGCCGCCCATGGACATCTGTAATCAAGCCAAATTGGAAGTTCTTTCTTAGGTCAACCACAAATGCGTTGCTACCCCTGAGGATTAAGTTGGAAGGCCT
>DWNJ01000831.1:0-13678 GCA_018250275.1 Udranomia eurus
AATTGTAATTTAGAATAAGTCAGATAATATGTTCTCATGTAAGTGAATTTCTGTAATTCTTAATGAGAATAAAGTTTGTTAAACCTAAAAAAAAAAAATTCATCAAAAGTCGACAACAGTAAATCTATTCTATCAACAAAATTGGATCAAATCAATGAACTTTTTGCTAAATATTTCCATATCCATAAATTTATTATAACGAAGCGTTTTGCGTCAGAACAGACAACTTTGTAGCCGAGACCAGCACGAACATAACTATGCAGTTACCGAGGATACAGACGTGTCCTACCATAAAGTTTCTCGTCAATGAGAAGAATAAAAACGATGCAGCTTTTCGTGGAAAAACACTGCATCTAGATGCAAATTGTTTGGTAACTAACTCGCGGTTATTAGGTGGCCACTTTGAACTGCGTCTACGCTGTGCTTGTGATTGAAACATGTCGCTTTTGTAATTAACCATTACGGTTTTGCTACAGTTGACTCTCTCGATGTCTGCGCTGATGCAGCGATGTATATGAAATGGTTATATGTTTAGTGTTAATGTCGGCATATAGCTGATGAACCGGGTGTCGTGGTGGAGGCCACAGGCGGGAGCAGCGTGGGCTTGCGGAACGAGTGGGACCGGTCCC
Organism: Udranomia eurus; assembly: GCA_018250275.1. NCBI lineage: Eukaryota > Metazoa > Arthropoda > Insecta > Lepidoptera > Hesperiidae > Udranomia > Udranomia eurus. The sequence goes on from DWNJ01000831.1 coordinate 630, forward strand.
CAGGTGCCCCGTGGTAATCAGGGCCGTACTCTATTATACTTTATATTAATTACACTGTGCTCAACTATTCAGCGTTTCTTGTAAGCCGGCCTGCTGGTCCTTGACAGTTTAATGTGGAATGTTGACGTAAATGTTGAAATGCACATCTGGATAATAGGAGGAGAAATACTTTTATGGTAAAAGGGGTGTTTAAGTTAACTTGAAACTAATTTTGTGTTGTGATTATTTTCTGCGTGGTTATGAATAATGGGCAACGTTGTTTACCTAAATTATTACAATGGTAATAATTAAAATTATTTATTATTTTATTGGCAGATTTCGTCCCATTGAAACAAAGCAGGAAAGCCAATACTATTGTTAATGTAAACATTTCTTATCAGATAGATACAATGTTTGCAAGGTACGCTCGATTTAAAGCTTATTTGTATGTTTTGACACAAAATTGGCGTCTTTTATAGCCACTATAGTATAAAATATAAATACCTACTTAGTAATATTTAAAATACCACTTGTATTTATTTATCATACAGTTGTAGAGTCTTGAGTTGCCAGCGATAATAATTACGAAAAATTAAAGGAAAAAATGATTAAAATAATTAAATGTTAGGTAATGAAAAATACAGTCAGAGGCAATAATTACAAAATATGAAACGAAAACTGACTTAAATAGTCAAATATGAATGATAATAAGGCAACAAAATAATAAAAATATATAATACTAAAACCACTACTATAAAAATACAACTGTAAAAATATCCTTAAAGAAATCCACAGATACTAATTAGATATTAGTAATCTGCATCAATACATGGTCTTAATAAAATATGGAAGAGGAATTCCTAATCATGATTCTGAATTATATTTCTTGTAGCTCTGCATCGTAAATGATGCGTCAGAGTAAATAAGTAAAAATTTACGTCAGAGTTATTTATGTAGGGTATTTCCCGTATCCCGCACTACTTATTGAAATATGGAATTATTAATTTCATTCATATTTACGGGGATTGTATTACACCTAATATTCAATATTTACGGAACAAAACAATTTCGCTATACACTACATATTTATAGTTTAAGTATTCAGTGGATTTGAATGAGGTATACGAACAACAGAATATAAAAGGGTTCAAGTGTAGAATGTCTTGTAACTAGGCATACTGTGGAAACACGCGGGTTTTCGACATGTATAGATCGTTTTAGGTCAATGTCATCACTCGCCTGTTTATTGATAAAATATTAACTATTAAGACTAAGTAAAACACATTTCTATATCCGCATTACCATTGAATAAATGTTTATTAATGTCATTCTACTTAGAATGGAAATAAATAATCGAGTTTACTAATGCACAAAATGTCGATTTGATACTTGGGTTATTTATACGCATAAATGGGTATAATTGCGAATTATCCTATATCTCAAGATATACAACGCATTCGATAAATGTATCTGAATCGCTATCAAGTATGCGTTTTTATGAGATACAATGAGTCGGAATTCTACGAATTGATTTTGAATATGCATAACTGGTTAGTACGTAAGGTGGATCGATTTCGAGACCTGAATACGCATTATCTGTAGACATGCTTAATCTACGATTTCCGTCAGATAGCTATTGAGGTGATTGACACAATTTAACGTAATTCTCTTTGTCACTGATCTATTGTGTTAGAATGTTATACGTAACCGATAATTGGTATATTGGTTTATGCTATTTTTTGTAACGTACGGATTTGTAATACTGATAACTGTTGGGCAGACAATGCGATCTGGCCTCAGATTAACATTAGGTTAGGAAAAGGTGGTTCCTGTATTTGCGAGAAATAAAGAACGCTACGGTGTCTCCTGCATGTCGTAAGAAGCGACTAAAAGGGGCTTTCGGAGTCGGGTCGGTGAGAGTGGGAGCTCGAAACGTCCAGTCCACGACTCCGGGAAGGACGTCGTGTTGAGTCTCACAATGGCGTAAACTAGAAAGGTGTTGGATCGAGCCATCAAGTCAACAGATGTTCCTGATGAGGCGTCATGCTGGCGGTTGCCCAACAATTTCTCGGAGTTCCTGGCTACTCTCGCAAAGCACAGGAAGGCCACCGAGGAGTTTATAGTGGGTAAAAATACCACACAACACGGTATCGGGTACCTTTCTAAGGTTTTAAGGTCAGGAAAAGGTAGGAAGAAACGTCTAGACCTTGAATTGACTTTCGAGTTTTAGCTACTCTGGTAAGATTTACATTTAAAGAATCAGTCAAACGAGCGATAAATAATTAAGCTTGGTTCAATAGAAGCAAGTGACAAAAGTAATTTACGGTTGGTCCATACATGACTACATGTCTCATAGCAGCTGGTTTTGGTGTGATTGAAGATATTGACCCTAAGACTCACTTACGAACTATAATTGCATCTGCAATTAGTATACAAATAAAAATATGAGATTTAGGGTTAGGCAGGCATGTCCCTCAACAGCGGGAGCGAGGTCTTTAGAACAAACAAAGCATTCTACAAGCTTATTAATAATTATTTGTATATCATATCGAAGCTAATCAAGTTGCGCGCTTATATTATTTTTGTAGCAACAATAGGTGCAATTCATAGTTTGAATTATATGGAACAGATAATATCGTAGGCGGATTAGTTCAAGCGTTTGCTAATAGTTGCGCTGGTACCTACGGATATTTTGTAGGATTACAATCAATTCCGTTTTATCAGCTATGTCGACGTCAGTTGAGCGTGCCCAATCGCTCAGTTGACTGCAGACCTGAATTTGTGCCCTTGTTGCTGGCAGCTGGTAATGCCTTATCACCAGGGTTGACAACCGTACTATAATTATTAGTTCGGTTGGCAACAATCGTATGATATATAGTATTGATATAGTAAGGGTTTGCGTACTGAATACTGTTAAAAAATAATGCACTTTGCAAAAAGGTAATCTATATTTTTGATACCGAAATCTCAAACAAATCTATATTTAAAGTTATTGAACATGCACTACTTTGACGTTGCAATTAATAAGGAAAATGCATTTCTGTCTATTTTTTGCTTTTCTATGAAATACCATTTCATTTTCTTTTTTTTGAATTTTTTGAAGTAAAAAATTCAAGCATTTTTATAGTTTATTTTAAAAATTGGTATTTCGGTGAAGAAATGTTGGCAACTCTACTTATCACTAGGCCTCAGTTCTTGCATAATTCCGGTAGATAGTCTAAACAACATTGCAAGTAGCGATTGGCGTTACCTACACAATTTACAAATAATTGTGTAAGGGATTTCGTCGTCAATTATTACACGGATTTGGAAACTAATTTCTTGAATGGAATTAGCCGCAACATTTTAATCGCAGTGTTCTATTGTGTACAGAGTTGTACGTACTGCATTTATGTTTTAAATACCGATTAACTACATCACATTCATGATTTGAAAAATGTTTACTAATTTCTTTTCAGTATTTAATTCCACCAATGCAAATTTAATCAGATTTCAACGAAACAATTCGACTAAAGTTTACTTTTACACATTAATAAACATACCTAAGTGTACGAAGACCTTCGGTGGACATTGATTTTATTGTCCTTTGCAAAACACGTTAGGCACAAGAACATTTAGCAAATATCTAGACGGACATAAATAGATAACAACTAAGTAACCATGTTGTATTTTGTTACACCGAGACTAACTTTGTCTGCCAAGCACGTCTGCCGCTACGGTATGTCAACGACGGTACATATGTACCTATAATATGTACTAGACGTGTTTGCTGTGAGACGTGAGTACAAGGTGTTACATCGCCGATGTAATCACCGGTAATGAGGACAAAGTCAAGGTCCTATTAATTTCTCTTCACGTCAACAGGGGATACCCGGGCTTAAATTAGCGGGATTGCTTTATCGACCGAGAAATTATGTTTCATGTTTGATGAAACGTCACACATGATGCAGGTATTCTTGACTGTTAAATCATTTTATCGCCGGCATTTGACGAACAATCTGTTTTTATATTATTTCAGGATCATGGCACAAAAGAAAGATTTTTCGATATTACCAACCAGATACCAGCTTGATATAGCTATATATATTGGATTTACAAGATTAGAATACCTAATAATTCGATAAACACTTTATTTTGTCAAAAGTCTAAAGCATATCATCGTATGTAAGCTCTGAAAAAATATAACATATATCAAGTGTCGAAGCTGTTTGTACGCCACACATGTGCAATAAACAACATTAGCCGAGTAATGACGCTCAAACCAGATAATAAAACACTACAGCCCAGTGACTACAGGCTACTAAATCAATAGCGAGTGAAGGAGATAAGAATATTCGAGATACACGAGAAGAAATGTCTAAATAAGGCTTTGGAAAACGTTGATTAAAATATTTTAAACGATAGTTTTCAAATTCGTTACAGAATTGTTAGGACCGTAAATATAATATTATTATAGGGAACGGCGAGGGATCAGAAGGATAAAAAATAATTATGTGAAAATAGTCAGATAATATACTTCGTGTTTTAATGATGCGGTTTGACAATGTAATATAAAAAAACAAAACAAATGCAAAAATGACATGAATTAAAAATATATATAAAAAGGAGTTCGGTTTGCCACAATTATTATGTTCAAATATCGCTTATAAAGAGCAAAAAATGCAATAAAAACTTAAATCTTGTCGTTGTAGTTTAATACTTCTTGAAACCTTACGAAATTTTCACTCTCGACCCGCAAGGAACGTAATTTAAAATATCAAGAATTCCTCTCGCTAAACTTAAGGGGTTTCAACACGGCCTGTCACTTCCTCCAAACTTTTCTACCTAATTAAACCGAGCTTAATATAAATCTGTCAAACATTATCATAAAATCAAACGCTCTCCACGGAACAATAAAGTTTTATTAGTTTGAGATATAGCACTAGTTCACAAATAAATAAAGTATAATGTTCTTACATTTCGCACTCCATACGTTTCTTTCGAGAAACACTAAAAGTCGTACCATCATTAATACCGGTTTTGAAGCTATGACGCTTCATTTGGAGCGAGAATAAGCGTTAATAAACTGCACCAACAATCAATATTAATTAACGCAATTTGTGCTAAGACGCAGCAGGCGAGGCGTATAGTATAGGCGTCGCTTATACTCGTACATATTACCCTTTTAATGAATCTTGGCAAAGTGTTATGAAACTAACACTGTTTAAAGAAGATATTAAATCTAGTATAATTAATCAAATCCTACAATGTACGTGCATGTTACGCTAGTGAGTGATTTATTTATCTTTTTATTTAAAAGAATTATCTTAGTTTAGCAAGGAAATATTATCCTTGGTTATATACTAATGAAACGTATAGGTATCCCACATTTTAATGCTTTTGGTATCTCGTAATTTTCCTTTACCACGTCAGTACGAATAGGCGATTACGTTTTATTAGGAGTAACCCGGAACAGGTTAGAAAATATTATAACACAAAGATGTGCACATTTCTGTTTCATTTATAGCGTAACAAATATTGCTTTGGTACTTCTTTTCTTAGTTAATAATTGTTTCCATGGGGGAGGCCTACGCCCAGTAGTGGACAGCAAAAGGCTGATGAATGAATGGAGAACGTTTCTATGGTTGCTAAATTGTTGTACCCATACATCTCACTGCCGGGCACAGAACAGGCGGGCTTCTACCACACTACGCCAATGCGGATACTGAAGCAAATAACAAACACGAGTATCGCTCGTAGATATGCCGTATTTGTATTCACGCCCATTACAAATTGCGTACCATAGTTACACATGGAAATCACAGTCAGCATTATCATGTGCACGACGTGCCCGCTAAGGCTAGCGTTACATTACCCGCCGCAATAAGATAACATCACTAACACGTATTGCGTAATGTACCGGCAAAGGTACCGGGGAGGTACAGCCTTCACTAACAAGCTAATTCTGTTCTTATTACAGTTGTGATTAGGTCTCACATTGTTGGCCCGGGTATATAAATTTATAATAACCTTACCGTAACGCCGTGTGCTTGCCCATATACAGGGACGTTTTTAACGTCAAGTTGCAATTTCAACATAATCTTTAGTTTTTATTCGCGCAGCTCTGCCGACGACTGTTGCTTGCATGATAGGCACAAGCCACAACCGTTTAATAAGTTAAAATACATATTATGTAGAAAGTTAATTTTAAAGAATAACAAAAAAACCTGTTTTTAAAATACAATTAAAAGTAACTTCATAAGTATTTCAGTCCTACACTTTACACCTATACTGAAAATTTTGTTTGTGATCTCGCATGTAGCGGGTTTATACATAATGTAATTATATCTGCACACATAATATTATTCGGCAGCCTTGATTAGCGACAATCCTGAATGCTCATTGGCATAAAAAGCTTACGTTTTATTATTACATTTTCTCTTAAGTACATACAATCATTAATGATTCAGTACTTTTTTATTTTCATGCTGAGTTTACTTTTTGTGCGATAATTCTGGGCGAGGCAGACTCGCGGGCGTTACGGACGGGAAACCAGTTTTATAAAGGATAAGATGATGGTATGACAGCGAACGAACAAATTTCTAGCCACTGCAGACTGCAGTGCTAGTCAGAAAGAATCTTGGAATTACTTCCAAGTTCCGTTTTGTTATAAATGTCGAGATAACATATGGTGAGAGTTGACCCGATGGTAAGTGGCTAGTGACAGATTTAAATACTGTATGGTTCTGATAACATATGCTCTTGATACTGCCCTTGAAGGCAAAACTGGGAGACCTTAGGCATTTATCGCCACTAGCACCTTAAACCAGAACGCAGCAACCCGGATACTGTTATTATGGGACAAAATTTGGTTGATTGACTGACGGTGGTACCCTCGGAGGAAAACCTAAAAAGTTTCTACCGCCTTTAGAACGTAAGTATAATTTATAACTTACCAATTGTTGATAAGGTATGGTTTCAAAATATTATATTACTTTTTAATTAAAACCTATATAATTAAAATCAAAGCAGCTTTTTACATTGTGATATTGCTATGGTATAGAATAGTACCATGTTAATCTGTACTTAGTTTTTTGTTATTCACTCGTATATATCCTTTATTGGTAAATGTTGATTTGTTACAACTTGATGTAGCCGCAGTAATTTTATTTGCATTGGGCATATAATCATTTTCCGTTTATGTTACAAATCTCTTACCGTTAATTCGCTTGCAGTAAAACAAGTTCCTTGTGAAGAATCAAGCGAAGTTTGCCGCCTTGGGCGCACATACGTATAACTCTGTGGTTATCTAAATTTATTTTCTACGTCGTGCATCACATTAACATGTCCAAAACGAAAAAATATCATAACCACAGCCTTATCAACTTCACCCTTTTGGACTAGGGCTCGATTGTTAACTATCGATTCTAAAATATAGGGGCAAGCGAATATTGCAATGATGTATAGTTTATACAATACCGACTTTATTGGCTAACCAATATGTTGGTTGTTTTCATACCTCCGATTAGATCTTACACTAGATTTCATAATTGGTGTCTATCGATAACAATAGTTATGTATATAACAAGGCTTATGACTACGTAACTTAGACCTCTAAACTTATCCCTGTACCTACTATACATTGATTTATTAATCTAATTCTAGATATCTAGTGTCTTTCCTTCCTCTTTGCCTGAATATGCCAAAGGTAACAGGAGGATTACTTTCCGCCAACATGCTTTGGAGCAACGTGGTGGAGTGCACTCTAGCTCTTCCCCGGTATTGGGAAGATACCTGCACCTAGCAGTGGGACATTAAAGGGTTGCAATCATACCAAATCGTTACCTTTATTCCAAGTCAACGTTTTAAAGCGAACTAACCCACCTAGTAGCCTATGAGCAAAATGTCACGCATGACTATTATCTGCAATTATAATTTGATTTAAATTGAAAATGATATCCAATTACATTGTACCGCTTGATGGTTGAGGTAAAATCAACACGTATAACTTAATAGTCTTTTAACAAGCAATTCAAAGATGCATATATAAATATTTCATTAGCATACCATCAATGTGGAAATACCGCTTTTCTAGAAGAAACAACAACATCGAGATATCCTGCTTTTTATGATAATCAAGCAAGCATACAACTACGATACTTAATAGTAGAGAGACTCCTTCTTTATCACATCAATTGGTTTTTATACATTTATCGTCTCATCGGAAGGAACATCTGTAATTAATTTTATCTTGGACTATTTAGACCGTTCTATTTTGGAGTTGATCACAGATGTCCATGGGCGGTAGTGAACGCCTAATATGATTGTATATTCATTTGCTATTTTTTATATAGGAGAGATATAAGTAGAAAGATTAGACATCAAGCGAGTTCACTTCAATAACAGGTGTAAATTTTAAAACTATCTAATTATACAATTATATAGAACAGTACGGAGCAGCTTTTGCTAATTAGCTATATCGAAAAATATCGCCATGAAATCTGTGAGGAAATAAAAAAACCTCCGTAAACAGGCAACTCGTTTAACAGCTATACATACATTGCAATTAAATAAACCGTAAGTATATTTCACAATCCTTCCATATACTTTACATATTACGTACGCTTCGCTGATAATGTAGTGAGACGAGTGGCATTTTAGAGAAAGCCTATGTTTTCTATATTTAACTCAATTTGTATATTCAATTCTCGAAAGTAATAAATAATCAAAACAAAAATTAACGAATATTACTAATATAAGTACTAATGTATTACGAGAATATTATCGCACATTATATCTACAAAAACCAAAAAAGTCCCGTTACCTGTTTGTTAAAGACGTAAAAAGAGACTATACAATTTAGTCTAATAATCACATCAATCAAACAATATAGTAGGTTAGTAGATGCGAGTATTTTATAATAGCTTTTAAAAATATATGTGGGTATCAACGAAGCACGAGTACATATTACATAAGGTGTATGCAATTTTTTGTGTGCAACGTATTACTTGTTCCACGAGGCGTATTAGCTATGCACGTTGTGATTATATTGCATGACCGATTTATAGCGCAGTACATAGGTGATTGATCCGTCCCATGGTAGATAACTTTACCCACTTACATCGCTCGCTGGCATTTATAGTGCGAACTTGATACAAGGAAATAAAGTGCTTTATGTGCTCGCTCCGTAGAATTTTATTTAATACGTCCATACTACTCATAGTCCTACTAACGTTCCAAATGCGAAATTGTGTAAGTATGTTTGATACTCTTTCACGCAGAAACTACTGAACGGATTTAGATGAAACTTAACAGTAATTTGGCTTATACATCAGAATAGCGTATAGGCTATAATTAATAAATATATATTGTTGTTGGGCAAAATATAACGATACGTATCAATTACGACGGAAAAAATTCATTCTACTTAATATGTAACGCGGACTAAACCGCGGGCAACAGCTAGTGTATATATAAATGCAAAGGGAGCTCTGTCTGTCTGTTACGTTTCCGCGCTTAATCCACAGAACCCATTTGGATGAAACTTGGTATGAGGATAGCTTGGGATTAGGATCCCAAACTATCCTCATAAGAAGATCATAAGTGTAGTCTTTATCGATAACCACATCTAAAGGTGAAAATGGGGTGGATGTTTTTATACGGGGAATCGCCCATGATTTTTTTCCTCTACTTCATAATGCGAGCATAGTCGCGGACAAAACTTCTCATTTACTTATGCGTAGATTGTACATCTGCTTTGCCCCATTTGCTTATGCGTAGTTAAACATAAATACCTATATGTATGTCAGCGCACGACAAACCGACGATGTTCTATTTTGATATATTCGCAGATGGGTGTGTTGTCTGGTTAATGGTTCAGAAGATCATGATATCACCATAACTATTGATAATATACCACCTATATTGTAAAGTATATTGTGAAAGAATGAGTTCGCGTGTTTGTAAATTGGGTTGGAATTTTTTTTTTTTTTGCCTGGTAGCTGTAGCAAACCACCTGATGGTAAGTGGTCACTGCTGCTCATGGACACCTGTAATCAACCCAAGACAGAATCGAAGTTCTTTCTTAGGTCGACCACAAATGCGTTACTACCCCTGAGGACTAAGTTGGAACGCCTCGGTTAAGTATATCTCCCTAAATAAAAGATCCCTAGATTAAAAAGCGAATAATAATTATTCCCAACATAATGTTTAAAATCATCAAGTTCGGGCGATTTTGATCGCAAATGTGCGTACATATTTTAAAATGCGTAATTATTGAATTCGGAGGTAGACCTTTGATAACTATCACACCAGTAATCTAACAAAAGAAGGCTACGTAATCCATTTTACATCGTTTCAAACTTACTTTATTTAGTTTGGAACTTAGGGAAATGTTATTTCTCAGGTTGGTTTATCTTCCCTCTGTTTTACGTATAAACTTGGTAACTTCTCAACGCTTTCTGAGGATAAGTTTAAACCACCTCCGCAGTTGTACGAGGTTAAACCGAAGATGGGGATTCTCTACAAACTACGAATTATCGGTGAACTACTAACTCCGATATAAGTTAAGCTATTCAAGCTCAATCCCTTATCTATAGACTTTACAATATGAATAAAATGAACAACGATCCACGCTTCAATGGGACGCGAATTAAAATATTCAATCTTGATTCTAATTTTTTTTTTATTAAATCGGAGCATGACTCCTCTTTAGTGTTGGTGTTTACTCTAAAGTAGAAAATACCGTAACTATAATAATAATAACCTCTGGCATGTACAGACCAGAGGTTATGATTATATGTATGCTATGACTTTACATGAGGCAAACGGGGAGACATACTCGTAAAGATCTTCCGGTTTAAAAATGCACGCCCCGCCACTAAACAAAAATATTTGAATGTAGCGTATATTTATTACAACTCTTTCCTAGTGTGTGTAGGCTATTTTTCTTTAAACTCAGACTCGTTCATTCTCTCATTACTGAATAGGGCGATCTATTATATTCAGAAATTTATATAGCGAATGCAAGAATTGTAGACTTGTCTTATATATGCACTGGTTGGTCAAAAAAACTGTCAGTTTGCGTCATTTGTACTTTTATTCGGTTTATAATAATGTGGCATGTGTGGGAGAGTTGTATGGGCGTGTATTTTTAGACTGGAATCTCTCCAACCGCGAAAGAAATCATTTTACTCTTTTAGATGCTAAAATTTCATTTCACTTGCTCTTATTTTGTCTTTTTTTTTTAATCCTAATAATGTCTGAATTCTGTAAAACAAAAGGGGCCACAGATACAAATCCTATTTTTTTTTCTCTATTTCGGCAATATCTCCGACGCGCTAACATTTCCTGAGGTTAATCTCGACCAAGTTGTATCTCCGTACAAGACAATGGCTGGAAGTCGTCCAATTTCTTTTTTTTCCCCGTCAAAGATTAATACTTCGGCCGTTCGTTTTTACCAAAAAAAGCAGAGATAAGTTTCAAGTAGGTTTAAGAACAGTAAATGTAGACCGTGGGGCGTAACTTTGTCTAGTGATGCATTCATTTTGTAGATTTTTGTTAATATCGTAAATTAAAAGAAACGAGAATACATTGTGATGTTGAAACAATATTATTTTTCTGTGTAAAAGTGCCATTAAATTGTATGTAACGGACACATGCATTCAGATAAGTTTAAGGACTCAAAAATACTTAATAAAATACAATTTGATATGTTTCTTTAAAATGTATTCAAGGGTAATTTGAGGAATAATTAGGTAGCTAGGTAAATATTAGCATGCCATCATGTGGTGACCTGCATTTTTTCATCCTAAAATACTTCGTTCACCGTTCAATGGAATAAGTTAAATTGCTATTCACTTAATTTTTGAATGGCAAATACAAAAAAAACAAAATTATAACGTGATAAAGTCTAGATACAGACATTTTACATACCCATCATATCACGCCATTAGTAGTAGAATGTTCATTATAATTATGTGTATGTATGCAAAATCCGCGCCGCCTTATCTGTCCATCGCGACGGAACGTAATTACCTGTAACAATTAAACTCAATTAGCATTTTACGATATCATAAGCGTACACAACGATGTTATGTTATTAATGACGCTTATAATGCCATATTTTACCATATAAAGCATCATAAAATGTAGTAGTCATCTCTGGTTATAATTAATTATATTTATATAACTAACTAAAACCAGGAGACATACTTAACCAAGGCCTTCCAACTTAGCCCTCAGGGGTAGAACGCATTTGTGGTCGAGCTAAGAAAGAACTTCGATTTTGTCTTGGGTTGATTACAGATGTCCATGGGCGGCAGTGAACACTTATCATCGGGTGGACTGCATGCTCGTTTACTACCTTCCAGTCATAAAAATATAATTGTTTCTGACATACATACACTTATAGTTGAAGTCGTAGAAATTTTTGGATGGGATGTAAAATAACCCATTTTCTCATTTAATGCAAAATAATAACCTTTTTTATTATTTAATGTTTAATACTTATACAATAATTGATTGTAAAAACATAGGAGTTAGGCCATATGTAAGCGAGTGTAGCACGTTGCCAAATTACGTCATAACCGGGAATGTGTTTAACAAGAATAAATTAAACAAGATACGTCCTAAAGCGAGCTGAAAATTGGAATCATCCCGAAACTAACAAAATAATGGACGGATGAAGTTATGAAAAAAAAACATTACAATTCGCTTATATTTTAAAGGTTTCAAAATCTTTCACGGGAGGGACGATCGCCATGCCAATTCAGCCTCACCAGAGCAGTGTTCAGATGTTAACAGGGCGGTAAGTGTGAAATACTTAACGATACCAACTTGGTCCTCAGGAACGTAGTGCCTAGTAGATATTTTTTATTAAAAGGTAAATACTTAAGGAATTATGCATTTCAACCTATTAAATCAAAAAATCATGTCCTATAAAATGTTCATTTTGAGTTACGTCGTTCTTGATCTAAGTGAGCGAATTATAAGGCGGAGAAGATACAGTTAGCTAGTAAATAGTCTATATATATATATACATAAAATTCAAGTACCTGACTGACTGACTGACATATTAACACAGGGCTTAA
>DWNJ01000832.1:0-13676 GCA_018250275.1 Udranomia eurus
ATAGAAAATAAAGGATGAATAAATAAATTGCTTACAGGTCCGAACAAGCTAAGGCAGCGACTTTTGCTGCGATAATATAAATATACATTCTTACTGCATTTGTACTTTACACTACTATAGTGTACGAATGTTTCCCTAACACCAGATTGGACCAGATCAATAATTACCATACGATTCCATGCGAAATCCAAATCTAAAATTGTCAAAAACCTGGAACAACCAACCATCTACATAGTATGTACACTAAGTATTAAGACACACGGCAGTGTCTCCGCCAAGTTCGCGAAGAAAACGGTCGATTGTGTATTGTGATTTAATCATGTAGTCTTGTAAATATGGTAATAAATAAATTCTTACCTCCACACACAAGCAAGAGGACAAGCAGAAGCGCACGGGAACGAACCCTGGAGCCCATGACGAACTGCCACTCGCCTCGCCACTCGCTACTCATCTTATACCGTCTGAAACAAATAGACATATATAAATAAAAATTAAAAACGCTTCACACTCCACTAGTTCCTCACAAGGATTCCGTGGATCTCATAGACAACAAAGACAGAAAAAATAAATTTAAAGTTATCATTGAAATGTCTCCTCCATTGAAAATCAGACCCCGGGCCTTTCGTACAATAATCTCGTATTTATTTATTTATAACGTGCATTTGAGCGCTTGGGTGCAAAGTGAGTTAACTTATCCAGTTTGTTTGGGGTTAAGTTTGTGTAAACGTGTATGTGTGTATGCATGTTCGAGTATGTGTTTTGTCCCTGAGGAAGATGGATTTCGATTAATCACCAGTAAAATTAGGTTATTACTACTACGCAATAATCCGCTATTATTATGTATGATCGTTAATGGATGGATGAACTTTAATTCATGCAATATATACCTTGCCTCCCTCACAGGACTCATGCATGCATGGATTTCCGCAAAGTAACGCCTGATACTATTAATTATACCAGTTAAATTGTTTTGCTTGGAGACGTGCATTTCCTTAATTTCTGACTTAAGTTGCTTGGAAGTTTTATGAAATATGTCTAAGCTTGAATAGTATGTATGTACGAACATTGCGCCATACGGGTCGTCAATATATATACTTCTTAAATTTGCAATTGCACAAAGTATGGTAGGTACAATGGCAGGACAACATCGTTACATATTTCTTGTTTTTGCATTTGGTTACCCCTTTTAAGACTTAATAGGCTCGGGCTCTCCCCACAACCAGGAAGACTTACTCACAAGTGCTCCCTCTTCCACGCTGCTCCAATGCGGGTTGTGTGTTGCTTATGAAGGGTTCTTGAAGTGTGACAAAAGCTGAAGAATGGTGCATCCTTTATGAGAGGAGATCGGAACCGATGGATCATGGTTCCGTCATAAACTTCATAGAACATTAAATGATTATTCAATAGTATTTATGCTTCAGGTATTAAATACGTCTATGTATGTAGGTATGTATAAATAAATGTATAATACATATGTATGCACATAGCATAAGTATAATTGATCCAAAAAGGTTTAAAATTTTTATCAGCCATTTATTACAAAACCCAAAACTTGTTCATATAGCGCCCGAAGGTATTCAAATCTATGTAGTCTCGCATTCGATAGCTATTATGCACCAAACTAAAACAAAAACAAACATATTAACGTAAATATATACAAAGGTTTTAAAATCATAACCACCCTCATCTGAAAAAACTTAATAGAATGCTTAACAGTCTTATTAGACTCAACTATTATATAGTTGCCAAAATTTGGCCGCAACCCTTTTACGTCTCACTACTGGGCACAGGTCTCTTCCCACAACTGGCCGGCCTGGAACCTACTCCGCCACGCTGCTGCTCCAATTCGTGTTGCGGAAGAACTGGTTAGTGGTCATCCAGTATGGCGAATGTTTTCAAACCAAATAGACTCCGACGAGGCTTAACGACTGCTATCGGTCGATAACAACCAGGACCGACTGCTTAGCGTGCCCTACGAAGTACGGAAACGCATTCGAAAATACCACTATCGGTCAGAGCCATCCATACTGACCGCGCCCGACGTTGCTTAACTTGCGCGATCGCATGCGATCTATACAAGCCGCAGCTACAGAGTTGAGTTTGTTACCAAAATTAGTCCTGCATAAAATAGAGTTGTGCATAAAAAATAAGCAATATAGAAGCAAAAGTCGGTCAACGAAATTAGCTGAAAAGCTCTCATAGTGAAGTTAGACTGAAAGTAGTTTACAAGTAAATTACCTAAACTTTTAAGATGCAGGCTTTTACTTTTTACTTACTTTAAGTTTATTTGCTGAATTATGTTTATGCGAAGATATTCTTTATAGTAATATTATCAACTTAATAAGATATTTTTCGACGTAGCTCGCTGCTAAGTGACATTGTTCTGTTCTTTATAGATATACAAAAATATTCAGATTTTGCTTAACAACGTTTTATGTTTGCTGTGTGTAATGTTTTATAAATACCGTATCCCGTGCACGCTAATCTCAGAAAAGGCTCATCCGATTTGAATGTGGTTTTCACTGATATATCGTTGTAAGCTTTACTTAACATTTTGTGTTTTATAAAAATCGGTTCATTAATAAAAAAAGTTGTGGGACGAGCCCGGGAAAGCGGTACCGCTTTCCCGGGCTCCTAGTCCTAGATTACTAGGAGACAAATTGAAACTGGAGCCACGATGAACAAACGCATGCCGCAGCCGCAGGCCGCGCGTCCAGACATTTGTCATTAGATAAAACTAGGTCTGTCCGATTTTCCCCTTTTACGTTTCATCCTCAGGGCTTTAATCCGGACTCACAAGTTAGCAAATACCCCCGAATCGAGAACTGTGATCAATACTCATTGAAATCAGTCCTCGGACGCGCATTTGTTTTAGCTTTTACTTTGCCTGCATTCGGAGCGCATTCGTACCGGCCTCTGCGTTATGTTACATGATTTAAAATTTTGCTATAATGATAAATAAAAAAATGAATTTCAGTGGATTTCTTTGCAAGTGTAAGATTTTAAAAATGGCTCAGATTTGCATAAGTTTTCGCAGAAGCATATTTCATTTAGGTTTAGAGTTCAACCATTTGACTAATAAATATTAAACATCAAACGGTTTAAGTTTCAAGCTTCTTCTGTAAAATATATTTTACTTATTACACTAAACGACTTACCGTTTCCATAGTATTCATTGCTTGTTACTTTTAGTAATAGAACAAACTCATGGTGGAAATATATTTATTTAAGATAATACCACCCATAACTCACGCATAAAAAATGACATGAACGCGGTAAATTGAAACATATCTGACAAGAAATTTGTACGTAACAACTCCGTAGCCCACACAGCCCCACAACAGCTGTTTAGTTACTTAATATACGGGTGAAGTTTAAATAAAACGCCCGTTCGTCCTTAATTGGGGTTTTTACAAACATTAATCAAGTGTTACGTCTAGGGGGGAATTTTTATGTAGAGGGCGCCCGTGACTGATGACGGGCGAGTCCGGGGCGCGGGCCGAGTGCATTCATCAATAGATGGGCTGACTCTCGAGGGAGCTGGCTATAGTACGATCGTAGGTATATTAAATGAGATCGGTCATCAAGAATTTGTTACATGGAAGCGAATAATTGGTTGGACGCAATAAATAAATCTCTGTTGAGGGGAACTAGAAGGCTTTTTTTATAACTAGGAGGTAGCAAACGAGTACGCCACCTGATGGCAAGTGGTCACTGCCGCCCATGGACATCTGTAATCAACCCAAGATACGATCAAAGTCCTTTCTTAGGTCGACTGCAAATGCCCTGAGTACTAATTTAGAACATCTAGGTTAAGTATGTCTCCCTGACGACACCCTTCAGACCAAAACACAGCAGCAAGAACACTGATTTAATGCAGACATAGGTGTGGAGGTGGTGGTGGCGTTCTAACTTAGTCCTCAGGAGTAGCAACGCATTTGTGGTCGACCTAAGAAAGAACTTCGATTCTGCCTTGGGCGGCAGTGACCATCTGGTGGACTGCATGCTCGTTTGCTACATCCCAGGCATAAAAAAATATATATATAGTTCAATATCGATGGCAAGAACGAACAGCAACAACAACGTTTACCTCTCGAATGTTCATAGTAGCCATATCGAGTTAAGCTTAGGGATTTCGACAAACTGTTCTAAATTAAACCACAGAGGACAAAGGTTTTATTTTACGCCATTGACCAAAGGACGAACTAGTTATACAATTAATGAAGGAATATTTAGTGTCCGAAATTGTAAACTTACTCCATTTTGTTGTTACGACATTTATGAGTTGAATTAAAGGCCAAGTTTGTACTGCGGGTCTGTGGGGAGACTTGGCCAACTGTGTCTATCAGGTAAACAATTTTTAAAAGCTACAAATTAGATTGTAGTGTCTCTGTTAATTACTTATTATACCAGTGCTTAAATCATTTACATTTACATCATAATGATAAGTTAATTAATTATTCGGACTCTTCCATTTATTTCTTTGCTTATTGATTAGAAGCGCATCTTCTTTTGCAGATTAATTAAATACTTCAATCAATAAAAAACTAATTATTAATACTTCATCGCAAATTCGCTTGCAAATTGCTTAAAGCAATATTACAATTCAACACAAACACAGGACACGCTACTCGTACGTAATAGTTACGTAATGCGGTTAAAACTTTTAATTTTACTTGTCCGTTACAACAGTGAGTTTACTTTACCTGATATTAACAGTAAATCTCCAAAACCAAAAATAATCTTTAATTGCGTATTCACTTACTGATTTCACTGAGATAGGTTACCTTTAACAGAGTAGACCAATTTTGATAATTCTTTTTTTAATGGTTAGCCTATACCGAAGTCAATCCTATATTTTTTTTAACAAAAACTCTAACCCTAGGGGTAGAAAAATAGGGGATGATTGATTGTTCACTCACTGATTTTAATCCGTTATACTGATACTGTAATTGTTCGATAAACTTTTAATACTGTAGTGAGTAAGGATATACCTTATTGCACGTGCTCTTCTCTGTACGATGTGCACCTTATGTACCCTATCTTTTAATATTTAACATCGTACGTTTTATAATGAAACTCTAAAACCGTTGCAATCTAGATTTTTATAACATCTTTGTTCGGCTCATAATTTGAGAGCTTTCATATGCATTCTCTTTTATATTCTCTAGTCCATCAAGTGACCCAATTCCACTTCATTTCTCATTCTTACTGCGAACGCGGTTCATGAAAGGACTCCTACCTACCATTTTCATTCAAATTACGGTCGCACTAACAGAAAATTACTATCCATTTAATCTGAAGAATTCCAACCGAATATTTCAACGCCATTATCAAGAGTTAGTCTGTAGCCGAAAATGATCCTCACTAATTGGAGCTCCGTTTTCAATACTTTGTAGTATAAATTCGATAGTTTATAAATTTGCGAACATTTTGATACCGATTATTTTATTTCATATTTCATATATGTATCCAAAACCAAATTGTAAGCAGGAGAAACACAAAAACAACTAAGACACTTGAAGCCCAAGTGCAGTTTTCTGATACAACATCTCAGAAGATTCTGTATATACATATAATTCTTCATGCCAAACCTACAAGAAAAAAACCAATTGAAAATCCTTCTAAGATACAAAAATTAAAAACGGTAAATCGCTACAATAACTAACACAATATCAAATTGAAATCCTTTTGAAATATCCGAATTAAAAACACAAGATATTCAAACGTACAATATCTACAGTATATTAAACGCGGAGGATGACGGTCGGAAGCCGGCACGGATGCAATGTTTACACAAATGAACCGCAGCGCGTTTATGCGTTGCTTTTATTATTGTTTATTTTCACGCTCGCCCAGTACCAGCTCCAGTCCAGCTCTTTGTATTAGACCACCCTAATATTTTTTGTAACATTGACGTATCTAAAGGATTCAGGCCACCGATGTAAGTGCTCGCGACCCCTCGTGAACATCTGTACCTTAGACAGGATCAGAGTTATTTCTAGAGTCGATCCAATTTGTATCTGTTTGTGATAGATTACCCTAATATTTTTTATAACTAGATAATAATAGATAGCAAAAGTATTTACGAAGACCTTCCCAGTATGAAGGAAGGAGGGAGTCATATAAACCAAATTATTGAGTCCGACGTTAAAGCAGCCTTTTAAGCTGAATATGCCTTTTTCTCTTTTCCTTATCACCTAGGGCTAACCGTTAAATAGTGTATTTAAGGACACATACTTCTTAATAGCTGTTTAAACTGTTTAAAAAGTATTAATAAAAAAGAAATTGCTTATAAAACGCACTTATTCCGCTTCGAAAAGGCCTCAAGATATAAAAAAATAGTTTTGTTAAAAAGTACACAATAGATATATACATATAGATAGGTACATACACAATGTACGGTATGTATTGTATAGTGGTATAGTGGAACGCTCCAAGAGGGTAATGTCGCAACAATTTTCAACCCTTTAAATCTGGTTTACTAAGTTTTAGTTAAAACACTAACTTGTATCTCACCGTTCCTTGCATAAGTTTTCTTAACAAGCAAAACAATGAAGAACTCCTTGAGTGTAAGTTGCGTTTACACTTCTAATGCAAATACTAAAGTTAGTTCGTAAGTGTTAAGTTACACATTATAACACACACTTTGCGACGATCTCAGGAATTTATGAGCAAACATAGATAAGTTATGTCGGAATAACCGAACGAGCTCGAGGGGTATTTGGTCTCGTGGTCTGTTTAATTACTGATGCACGCGGTGTTCCCGTGTGGAAACGCCATCCTGGAAGTGTAGAATTCCTATTCAGTCATACGCTACGGTGGTGATTTTTTCTTATAACTCGGAGGTAGCAAACGAGAGTGAAGTCCATCTGATGGTAAGTGGTACCTTACTGCTGCCCATGGACATCTGTAATCAACCCAAGACAGGATCGAAGTTCTTTCTTAGGTCGACCACAAATACGTTGCTATCCTGATGGCTAAATTGGAACGCCTTGTTAAGTGACTTTTTGTATAACCTTGGAGAAGGAAACGAGCATGCAGCACCTGATGGTAATTGGTAACTGCCGCCCTGGATGTAATCTGTCTGTATTCAACCCAAGATAGGATCGAAATCCTGCCTTAGGTCGACTACAAATGGCCTGCGTTCTAAGTTAGAAAGTCTAGGTTTAGTATGTCTCCCTGACCACAACTTTCAGACCAAAACACAGCAGCAAGAACACTGCTTTAATGACATAATGTGTGGAGATGGTGCGAACAAACTACAAAAGGCTTTACGTACGCAGTTTCATTTCGTATATCTCTTCATTTATGTAATTCTACTTCATATTTTCATAGATTTCAGGATCAGATAAATAAATGCTGCAGATACACAATTGTGTTCCAAATGAAAATAATGGTCGGACAAGCTTTATAATGAAAGAAACCAGGATTTTATAGTTTTCGCGGACTTTCCGGAATTTTGAAAATACTTAATGTGTTATGGAACAATTTAACGGAGATTTCGAAGATTCATTCTCCGGAATTCTACTGTCTAAAAGTTTAAAACTTTAAATTAGCATGTCATAGTCCAAAAGATATTTTCAATAATGTACATACCTAGCCCGAATTCTAAAGATAAGCTCTACTAACGTCGAGATCAGGTTTGGAGAAAAATTCTGTCCTAAAAACGTATAAAGCCGAATTACCTACCAACTAACCTACCTACCAACCTACCAACTTGGGCAGTTTATCATTTATTTTACCATTTAGTTATTTAGACAACTCGAATATTTACTAGCCGCCGTCTACCCGTGTTATTCGCATTTTAAATCAATTATATGACAGCATCGACATTTTTTCATACCACTTGCGTGAGTTCATAAGAGTAACATTGTACGAGTATATATATGTATTTACGATGCTATAAGAGTTCTCTAATTTAGTAATATTGATTTGGTACAATCTTGTAAAGTAAATAAAAATTAATATTAATTTATTGTTAGATTTTAAGCATCCGTTTTGTATGATTAAATATTGTAGTCTTAGTCTTTAAGAATGTGTTTTGTGTCAAATTGTGTCTCCTGTGAGAATATTACGGCGTGTATAAATAAACCAATAAATAATATTAACATTCGCACTTAGCGACGTTTAATAATACTTAAAGTTTCACAAATCTCTACAAAATTGCACTAAGTAATCATTTAAATGTCTCTAAGTACGATAGAAAAAGGTTGTGCCCAAGAGTCGGTCAGTATCTGATAAAATATCCGCTGCCGTTGCTTATATGGCAACCTTACAGCGATATGAGCGCAGAAGTAAAATATTGCCACAACACAATAACTGGATCCAACTGTTTTATGAAAGCACCGCCAATTAAACAAACGCGCTTAAAATTTCTGATTTATGCTCTTATTAAGCGAAACTTGCGCAGTATTTATTGGATTTACAGTTTTAAATAAATACAATTTAATTTACAGCTCTCAGTGTCAATAAGGACAAGTACAAACCTGAGTCAGAGGTAATAAATAACAAGCCGTAATACATTTCAATTCGCCTGAATGTCTGAACAGGTAAAACATTAAGAAAACAAAACGTAAAATTAGTATACAACTCGTACGATTGTTATACTATAATCACAATATTTATAAGCTTTATGCATATGTATAGTGTTTATTGACTTGTTGCTCCTTTAATTCTTCATTCTAAATCTGAAATCCGAAATGAAGCCATTTGATTTTATTCCTCGATCTGAATACCATCAAGACAACTCTTCATTTTTAAGTAAACTCAATTACGTGGGAAGTCGCCGAAAAGCAATCTATATTTAGCTACTGGTAAATATAATGTTCATCTTGTCATGAATCCGAACATATTTAAGTACATTATATTGGGTTACAATACATTTATTCACGTCGTCAAGATAAACAATAAACACATCTTCCCCGAAATCCCAAACGAGCTCAAGAAAACGCGATAAATGACAGAGAAAAGTAAAATTGAGTCTGACGCAAAACATCGTTTACATCCACATTAAAAACTTTGACCACATATCAAATGGATAACAATCCCGGTGCAGACAGGCGCATTAATATTAATGAACTAGAAGAACCGCGCCGGCTTCGCTTGTAGCCAATACGTAACATGAACATTCGTGATCTGTAACTATGATCATTGACATTGTTACATAGTGATCAAGATCATTAAACTCATTATTAACATCGCCACCATAATCACCATCACCATCACCATCATAATTACCTTTTTTATCACTTTCACCTCGCATCACTTTATTTATTCACGTCGTCAAAATAAACAATAAACACATCTTCCCCGAAATCCCAAACGAGCTCAAGGAAACGCGATAAATGACAGAAAATAAAAATTGTGTATGACGCAAGACATCGTTTACATCCACATTAAAAACTTTGACCACATATCAAATGGATAATAATCCCAGTGCAGACAGTGGCATTAATATTAATGAACTAGACGAACGGCGCCGGCTTCACTTGGTCGCATTTGTAACATCGTGATTTGTAACTATGATCATTGGCGTCGTTACATAGTGATCAATATCATTAAACTCATCATCACCATCGCTACCATCATCATAACCACCTCCCGTTTTATCATCTTCACCTCGCACCACTATATTTGAACTTAATGTCAATAGACGCTTTTGTATCGGACTTTACGAGCTCAACATTGGTCGCGTTTTGGCGATTTTCTTTCCTTTAAAACTTTTTTTTATGCACTATTCGGTTGAAATATAGTTTACTCCGTGCAAGTATATAGCCGAGACTTCCATCATAATTATCAAAGATCACACAGAAACTGATTCAGTTTCGCCCGACTATTTGTTCAACGAAAAAATTCCTACAAACAAACCAACGGTTCCATAAAGATAATAAGGTGAGTTCGCACGGTAGTTCCGTAGTTCATAAATCGGGAGCTAGCTGCCGTCACAATAGTAATATATTAGGACAAATGTTATTACAAGCTTGACTCGTTATGTTATTTTTGGTCGCTCCCCTTACGGAGCGAGCTGGAAGCCGGCCGTCCCGACCGCAGCGGCCCGTGCCCACACGCTCGGCGATACCTAATGATATTAGGACTGCGACTTGCGGCTCCGGCTCGCGGCTCCGACTCGTCACTGCGTCTCGCGATAGCGGCGACTCAATTATATTATTTAGGCAAACACTTTTTTTGTAGCTAGTACCTTTAGCTTCACCTGTCCATAAGTTTCAACATCTATTCATGCACCCTGCTAGTTTTAACTTCTGTCCATTTCATGGGATTACGATCAAATCAGCAATTCATTACTTTAAAAATTTGATTCCTAAACTTGCTAAGCTAAGTAATGAATTGCCTTGAAAGTATTGCGCAGACGATATTGCACTAATACTACCCTAATTTTCTTGGATAAATACCTAGTTTTATTGTAAAACTTCCATTCTGTCAAAATCAACTTGAATTATTCTAAAATTAACTATACAAGAATACAGACAAAAAATTTAAATCTTAAACTTTCCAACGTACTATATTAGACGAGAGTGGCTGTTTCGTAATTACTTACTCGTGCTTGAATTTTATGAATACTTATAGAAAAATTGATAAAAATAGCAAACAGATTCAAAGCTCTTTATCTGTACCATAGTCAAGGTTTTCGCTGAGCCCAATCCAATTGCATGATTTTGAGGCGAGGCTCAGATTTTATATTCGTTTTCGGTGTGTATTTTATTATATTATGTTCCTTGTCTTTGATCATAAATTAAGCCTTCCTTTTACTTTCAACTTCTAACACTAATTTTTAAAGCAAATATTATAACGGATGTAGTATACGAGTATAACGAATAAAATATCGTCAGAAATTTACATTATAATCATGCTATATTGCGAGAAAAACTTTAACCCACGGGGACCACATATTGCTCACTACTCTCTTGTCTAATAACAGTAACTGTTTGTCGATGAAGAAAGCAAACATATTCATTTCAAACAGTATTACCATTATATACTACTAAGTATTACTAACTAAACATTAGTAAGTCTACCCATCGTGTAACAAATATACGCGTAATGCTGTTCACACACATGGCGGCTCAAATACCGAAACAGTGATGACGTCATTGTGTGATCGGCATGCGTAATCTAAAAAAACTAGGCAGTTAGATTCAACGATAGAAAACGTGGTAGAGAGTCGGGTAGTGTGGAGCAGTGTGAGAACCGCCTAATCTGCATTAAACGCATGACGCAAGCCGCAAACGCAAGCACTGCTTCGAGGCGTAGTATAACGCACACGAAACCACATCCTCTAGCTCGTCTACAACTGGGGCTTATTGTGGTTGAAATAATTCCCAAGAGCAGAAATGGATCGAAAATTTCTTGTTTCTATGTATCCTAGATCGTTTTATCATTTTACTATTTTTTTTAGGTTTGAGGATTGAATCTAGCCCATGATAAAATAGTAGGTTTGTATATACAGGTCGATGATATTCTCAATGATAAAATCGTAGCCAGGTGGATTTCTACAATGATAACATTGTAACCAGTTATATTTCCATAATGATAAAATTGTAGTCAGGCATTTTCCATATCCAGATCGGTGATATTCAAAACAATTAAAACGTGGCAAAGGAGATTTGTACAATGATAAAATTGTAGCTAATTTGATTTCATTGCGTTATATCTGAGCACATAAGAATTTCTTGACGATCTGCGTGAAATTATTGTAGACCTATACTTTCTGCATACATCAACATATCACTTATTATATATGGAGTCTATAACGGGCAATATGTTATAACACATATAAATCTCAATAACTCATTTTACTCTTCATGAAGATTGATAACATGAGAAAGAACAGTATTTCTGAAGACACCAACATTATTTGTCAAGCAGTCATCCTAATGGGCCTCTATAAATATAACGTAATACATTACCCACCTTGTTGTGATCTATTCCAGTTATTTTAGTGCAAATAGCTCAGAAACACTAGTATATTTATACACCTGTATAATAGTTAAAAGGATTAAAGGCCCTTTCATCTTTTACAGTTCGACTCCAGAGGCACCACAGCCACACTTATAACAGCAGTGTTTTTGCTGCTCTGGTTTGAAGGGTGTGGTAAAGGAGACGTGCCTAACCGAGGCGTTCCACTTAAGTCCTCAGGAGTACCAACGCATTTATAATCGACTTAAGAAAGAACTCCGATTCTATCTTGGCTTGATTACAGATATCCACGGGCGGCAGTGAGCACTTACCATCAGGTAGACTGCATGCCCCTTTGTAGTTAAAAAAAACAGTTTTCATAGTTATAAAATAGCTGTCAATGAGCAACAATTCATTTTAAATTAGGTTAGAGTAACTAATTATACCTGGCGATGAATCAAAACAGAAGTGAAGATTAAGGATTAGCTTAATCTGGTTTCAAATATCAGTTACGAAGTGAATATTAAGCCATAACTCAATTTCGGCTTGATGTGAATGTGTGAATTAGCGGACTAACACCGTTTGCGATTACAAAAATTCACAGTACGAAAACATTTGTCCAGCACAAACATTGTCCGGTTTCATAAACATAAACGGTTACGACAGTTCTGTATTTTTGGATTAACTTTTCACCTTTTTCACCCCTATCTGGCTGTATCATGGGTACCGTGGAATAGGCCGTTCAAGAGCGGTATGCAAGTGAAAGTTTAATTAAAATGTCTCCTTCCGAAAAATTTAAGACACAAGTACTTTATAACAAAAAAACTAAACCGACGATAAGGTTATACAGAACTCAGTATTAAAATCAGTGAGTGGCCAATCAATTATCCCCTATTTTTGCTATATTGAGTTTTCTTTAAACATTTATGGGACTACCTTTGAAGTATATGCATGCATTACAAAAGAAAAATTGGTCTACTCTACACAAAGTTAAGCCACATAACTGAGGGAAATCAGAAAGTGAATACGCAATTTACCCCATTTTTTGTACACTTAGGGTTAGAATATTCGTTCAAAAATTATATAGGACCAACTTCGAAGTATAACCTACCATTAAGAAAATAATTATTAAAATTGGTCTACTGTGTATAAAGTTATGCGTGGTCTAAAAAAATACGTTTCGAATTGAGAACCTCCTCCGTTATTTTGATGGGTTAAAATACAAAAAATAAAACGTATACTCTTTTAAAATTCTTTTGCCGCGCGAGGGGTCTGGTTAAGTATGAATGAAAGAAGATTGGTAAATGTAGCTTGGTGCTGTTAATTTCTGTTAATGCGGAAATAAGACAGGTTTTTGTGTTAGGGCTCGTGATCGCCAAATGGTCATTGAGGATGGCAAATGGCTTTGAGAACGGTTTCATTCTTAAAGATAAGCTGATTTATTTTGTTTCTAATGTTTTAGAGGGTGATTGTCATCGTTATCGCGTTGCCATAATTTCGACGAGGCCACGTGCTGGTGCATACCCAGGGAAGGTTCGTTGGAGTGTCTGAGTACCCCCACAATTTTTTTAGTGGGTGGGAAATACCACCTAAGTCGATATCACTCCCAGGGTAACTGGTACCTTGGAAAGGTTATTCCCGGGTCAACAAAGTACATTACTGCAATAAAATGTATCATTGTTGTTGAGTTGAAGTATTTTATTTAAAAACTAAATCCTACTCCTCGTTTTTGAGTGATATTAGCGCCAGTGAGCGGATAT
>DWNJ01000833.1:0-13673 GCA_018250275.1 Udranomia eurus
GAATATGAACAGAAATTTACAAAAGTTGTGACAACAATGTCGTCTATTAAAACTGTACTTACCAACATACTAAGTAAAAACATTAAGTTTTGTGGTATATGTTTTGATACTGTAGAAGACACGGATACTGTTCATATTCAGGATGAGGTTATTCTAAAGAAGGATGGCGTTGATAAAACTTTAATAGTATGTAATATACTATCTTCTCTGCTTGGTGAAGAGGTGTGTACATTAATTATTCTCACTCTATTATTTGTAAGCTTTAATTCTAAGTAGCTTCACCATGATGATAAAGTCCATTAATTGATGTGTATACTTTATTTATTTGTACTCTTTATTGTACATCAAATATAAACGTGTTCAAATGTAAATGTTCCTATCACTAAACAGATTAAAGACAAGAGAAATTAAAGAGCGAAACAGACAGACAAATATGCACAAGAAAAACAGACATGATATCTGTATCTATCTGTGCAAAACAGGACGCGAGGACTAAAGGGATACAAGATATATACTTGTATTTAAAAAAAAAATTATAATCATCTTAATACTCTGTAATGTAATCTAATTTGGTTTTCATCCACAGTAACTCATTATTTGTTCTCTATAATTTCAGATCTCCAACATAATAGCAACATTTGAAATCTTATGCAAACAATGTGTACGATCAGCAGTGACAAGTTACAAGTTTGTGACAATAACAAAAGAAAATTCTATAGAACTTAAAAATGCTATAGAAAGCCTCGCATCATCTATCAAAGACACTGCACAGAATCTGTATTACTACAACTCACTATTTGTTACACTCAATACTACAAACTATTCTACTCAACAATACTATGATACTAAGAGTCCAGTCACTTCGTTGCCTTCCGCTTGTAGAAGAATTGAGTCTATTATGAATCCAAAACCAATGAAAATACAACCCAAAAATGATATCAAACAAGAGTATGAAGTAAAAAAAGATAAGCCGAAGCGACAAAGGAACACCTACGGTTCTGTTGATATTAAGACGAGTGAAATGCTGTATGATAAAAATAACAAAACCATTCTCAAATGCAAAGTTTGCCATCGCGTTTACCCATCTTTATCCAATCTACGTAACCATTACATAAGAGTCCACGCACCAAAGGATTACAAGTGTTCAATGTGCAATAAAAAATTTGGATCTTTAGGCCTTTTAGAAGGTCATAAATATCAGAGTCACTGCAGCATGCTAGTGTGCAGTGAATGTGGGAAGACGTTCTTCAACCGTCATACATTGAAGATGCACGAGATCAGTCATTACAGAAGAATCGTCTGCGAAGATTGCGGGAGAATGTATAAAAGCCAAACTACATACAAGAAGCATATTGAAATGAACATCTGTGGCCAACAAACTAGAGCCGTTCCGTCACAAGGGAAATTCACTTGCGATCACTGTAATAAAAAGTATGCTCACAAAGTGTCTTTAAGAGTACACATACAGTATGAACACGGAAACTACAAGGCTCATGTGTGTAAGTGGTGCGATAAGAAGTTCTGGGCTCGAAGTAGGTTAAAAGCGCACATAGTAAAACATACACAGGAAAAGAAGTTTGGTTGTGATATTTGCGGAGGAAAATTTGTTAGTAAGGAATCGTTGCTTTACCACACAAGAACGCACACTGGTGAGAAGCCATATGCATGTCATCTCTGTGATAGCCGGTTCCTTTCATCGTCTCGTAGAGCCGATCATATCAAACGTCATCACTCCGACGCCTCGTTCCAATGTGGAATGTGTAATGTAAAGTTCGTCACCCAACAGTGTCTGGATAAACATAAAAAGGTGCATGTGGAACCAAATAATAGTTTTGCAAAAAGTTATATGGGGGATCTAGCCAACATTGCTGAAGATGATGAGTTATTTCTTCAGGTGTAAAGAAATAACTTGGTGTTAACATAAATTTACTTGTTTAAGACATTCTACAGCAATCTGTATGAACGAAAACTTGTTTTTCCCATTATTTTATCTCTTGCTTCACAGTATTGTGTAAAAAGAATTTCCTCATGTGGAATAATTGACTATGTGGACATTTTTGATGAATACATTAAACAATTCCCAAGTAGTCATGACTGATATTTGCTTAAATCTTAAGTTTTTATGTGTAATCTGTAGCAATAATGGAGAAAAAAATAAATATAATAAAATAGATATTTTCTTTAAACAATATTTATTTCAAATATTTTTTACTAGCTGATCCGGCGCACTTCTGACCGCTGCCCCCCCTCCCCACGACGTTTTTATTTATGAACCGTAGCCGTGCGTATACGCGGGCAAATTACCCTTAATGCAGACGGAATTCATCAGGAAAGTTTATATAAATATCTGTTTAGGCCAAATTAGCCTAAAGCATAGACGACTGATTAAATAATATTTTTGGTAGGCCAGCCTTTTTGGCCCTCAAAAGTGCATTATTCCTGTCTCTTTCTTTCCTATATGTCGACCTCTTGCGTGGTGCGTGAACGATAACAGCCGCCGCCCACGACATTTTTGGGGTCGCACTAAGTTCGTCAAAAAATCCGAAACTATTAATTCCTCTAGGAGGTGCAATTTACAGACAGATTTAAAGTTGTGATGGTCACTGAGTAAAGGAAATAATTAAATTAATTTATATCTATAATATCATTATTTTAAATTAAAACATGTTCAATTTATATTAGGTATGCTATTGGTACAATGGTCTATTACTGGTATACGCTGGTTCTCCTAAGGTAGGTAGGTAGGTTTACGTAGTCGAAATCATAGGATTTGTTGATTGATGATGCTGTTGACGAATGATTGTATTTTTTATAAATACAATATAATTGTAAATTGATTTAAGAATCAAAAATTATCTAAATTATCATGAATGTATGAAATTTGGCACAGTCAAAGTTTATCCGAAGAAGTGCATAAACTGGATATTTTATGTTATAATACATTCGAAATACATTAAATCAGTCAAATAAAGTGGTAGAACCTTTTACGGTCCGACTCCGGAGGCACCACTGCCACACCTATCTCTGCATTATAACAATATTCTTCTTGCTGTGTTGTGGTTTGAAGGGAAGCCAGGGCTACATACTTAACTGAGGCGTTCCAACTTAGTCCTCAGGGGTGGCAACACATTTGTAGTCGATCTAAAAAGAACTTCAATCCTGTCTTAGGTTGATCGCACATGCCCATGGGCGGCAATAACCACTTACGATAAGGTGGTCTGCATGCTCGTTTGCTATCTCTAAGTCATAAAAAAAAGAAAACATTACGTATGCATTGAGACACACACGTATATAGACATCCGTTATACACGGTACGTCATCTGAATACTGAATCGAGAGTGACGTGAGCATCAGAAACGATAGGAACGACGTGGTGGTGCGCGACCTCAAAATGCAGTAGCACGATGGGATTGTGTCCCGGTTGGCCGAGGCATGTATATACGAGCCGACCGTGGGTAACTGACTCATCTTAGGGGGTTCGCACCCCTGCACGATCGTCAACCTAAGGGCAGACCTCTCCTAGCCCTCCTCTCCTACCCTACCGCTAAACAGCGATGGAGGTCATAATCCCCCCGTGGCACAGTGTCCGGCGTAGAACAAGCCAGGTGGACGAAAATATTTTTTCATGTTTTTGTAACTATAGGTATAAGTTAATTATTTATATAGTATTATATATCATTTATTTAAATGAAATGCATAGAAATTGTGTAAAAATATTTTTTTTCATGATTATACAATAATAGTACACAAATAATAAGAATAAAATTATCCTAGTAGCTATAAATATCAACGCTAATTATATTTATAACTATACAACCTTAGAGTAACATATTAAATACAAAAACTTTAAATCTAACACTAGACCTATTTACATTACGACTAATTCTCAATATCAGATTCATCAGATTCAGAATCCGATGAATCCGATTGAAGATAGTCTTCCTGAGTTTGTGGAGGTCTTTCGTCATTACTTTGCGGTCTATCACGTTGCACAGCACATGCACTTGCAGAAGCTGGATTTTCGCAAATTTGCTTAATGACTTTGGCAACATTTTTATGTCCAGTAGATCGTGAAGCTACCTCTGCAGCAGTCATTAATTCCTCAACACTCCGCGATTGAACTAGATCGGTAACTCTACGTTTCTTAGTTTTAAAAGATGAGTCTTCAAACACTTTTTTAGGTCTTCCGGGTCGAGAAAGATCAGCGCATGGGGTAGAAGGTTGTGGTTGAGTCGATCGCAAGCAGAATTCTATCTTGTCGCCTTCCAGCCACTACTTATTCTTATTTAGCAAACGCTCTTTTGACTTTCATGAAGACACCCACTTGGTAGCAATTTTTGAAGAAATGCTGGCTAATTTTATCTTAATTTCCCTATTACTTTCGTCAGTGATATCAGAGAAACCACACTTAGACAAAATAAAATCGAATAGACAGTCATTTCTTTCGATTTTTTCGTGCTTAAGCCACTCTTCGAAAAACTCTATTTTACTAATAGAGTAAAGCATTTCTAAAACAAAAAGAAAAAAACAATGATGTACTCAAGTGTGCTACATAAAGTATGTCACATAATTATCTATAGCCATGTAGCTAAAACATATAAAAAATTCAGACTGGATACAAGAAGATACATGGCTTTTCTAAGCTTGTTAAGTTCGAAAACAAAGAAAAACATTGCTTGTTTTTTAAGTTTTCACAGATAGTCTATTTTATGAACATTTATCACACAGTAAAAGATTCTAATAAGAAAATAATATAGTACATACCTTGAGAAGTAAAATCCATCACAGAAACTTTCCACAAAAAATAGAACTGCCACCGTGAGATGTTAGTGCAAGTGTAGCAAAAATGCATCTGACCTATTTCTTTAATTACATTTACCTCATTACCTTACTTTGATAAACGATATCATCAGTATGGAATGTTAGACGTAAACAATTCTTGAAATCAGAGGTTTAGGGGTGTTGTTTATATGTAGAAAGTACGAATTTCAGGTAATTTGATAATGACTTTTGTCCACCTGGCTTGTTCTACGCCGGACACTGTGGGGCGGCCGGCGGGCTCATGATTAATTAATAGGTGTGGCGTGACAGACTCAGTAAATATTGTTTGTAATAACGGAAATTTAGTTAAGATTTTGGCGCGAAAGATGCGGTACGCCGGCGGCCCGTACGGCCTGCTGATATTGCTAAGTGCAATATATAGATGGCGTGACTTACTCGAAAACATACGCCCCGCCGGCGGACTGTATGGCGGTGAGAGTGTTAAATAATAAGTTGCTTAATAGCTAATAGGACTAAGTTGAAAAAATAGAATCAGAAACTTTTGTAATAAGACGGAATAATATTGTTTCTAAATAATGCTTTTATACCATTTTGCTTGGTTTGCGAAATAGAAATTTGTTATACGCTGGTTTCAAACTTATGTCTTTTATATTTGTATCATATCGCTTGGATGTCCTTGTTCTTGTCTTAAATTAAGCATCTTTCCAGTTCTCTTCATACTTAGTCTTAAATCTATAGGTATCACAGTCTTTTTAAATTCAATAACGCTTGTATCATTCGTTTTTATTGCCTTCCCATCATTATCTTTTACCATGTTTATCCCAATCTCGTCAGCTAAGACTTTCACATCATAAAAATCACAATAGTTTAGCTCCTTTTCGTCAAATAATTTCCCATTTTTCTTAGCAGACCTAATAATTTGCACATATTGGTCCGGTACGTATATAGGTCCTGACTTTCTAGATCTTTTGATGGCTCTTTCTATAATTGAGTGGACAGTATCGCCCTCATTTTGAGTATGCCCTCTAACTAAAAAAATATGGGTTATTGAGCTGATTCTTAATGTTGCAACAGCGTAGGCATACATAGCAAAGACATACCTCAAATATTAAATATGTGTGCATTATTTAACCCTTTATAAGGCCGACGAAAGAAGAAGTGTTAACACTAAAAATCAAACAAATAGTGAAAGTAAATACATTTATGATGAAAATGATGATATATATTTTTTGAAAATTCCTAGGGTTTTTTTGGAAAATGTGGTGGCAATATACAGCCTGTCAATAAGACTTCATTTTTAATTGTTCACTCTTTATTATAAGAAAAAGTTGTACAAAGCAAATGCAAATCAGTCTCTAGTTGTGTCTACTTATGTTTAGACTTGCTGACTATGAAATAAATCAAAGCAAGGGACCACACAAAGTGGCAGTTTACATGTAGAGATCTCTTGTTTTTGTGCTACACATACGACAATGATGCCACGAACCCAATTGCTCGTGTTTATGATTACCCATGTTAGCCAAACGTATTTCTTTCGTCACTCCCACCACTTTTTGTCGGTTGGTGGATAATTTTGGCCGTTTCATGGCATATGGTGGCTGGCTCTCGAGGCTTCTCTTTCTAGAGGAATAATTGTTGATGAGACTACGGGCTAGGCACAACCTAAAGTGTAGTTGTGAAAGTGGATTGTGCACTATTTTGTTGGTAGAGTATAATAGAAATGAATTTGTGATAGCCAAGTCCACCCAAAAGTAGAAAATACGAAGCCTCCTACCTCCTACCACCTCTTGCTCCTCCTGCCAACTTCGTAAGTGCCCCGCTTCTGATCAAATCTATCCACTCCATCCATGCGCTCTGTATACTGAAGAACATTTGAAAGACATTGAAAAGCCTTTTTGGAACCATCTTTTTGAGTTCGGTCACAGAATGATTTATTTACTTTTGGATGAAAGGCATTACAAATGCAGGATGACATTACAAATGCTACGGTATTTTTAGTGCGCCATCTAAAATCACTTCTTGATAGAGTTATTTTTTAATAACGTGGATATTCTTGTTTTTGCAGTTTTTATTATTAGTGGTAAGTCTGTTCTGTTGCTGTTGACCGTAGATGTGGCGTATATACCATTATTGAAAAGATACTGCAATATTTCATAAAATGCGAAAAAGTTGTCGAAAGTCACATGACCGTGAAACTCCTCATCTATTAGCTTCAGAGTAAGAGACTTGACAACATTTGCTCCTAACCCAAATTCAGTAGACTGATCATCACGTTTTCCAGTATAAATTTGGAATTCAAAAACGTAGCCAGTTCCGCTGTCAGCTCTGGTCCACATTTTATATCCCCTTTTTATGGGTTTTAGTGGCAAGTACTGTTTCAGTGATGAGATGCCTTTGAATTGAATCATCGATTCATCTATAGATTGGGAAAAACCACTACGTTTTTGCAGCACTTTGACAATTTTTGTTTCGCATCAAGCGGTCGAACTTTATATAATTTGTCGTAATCGGGTGCTTCTCTCGGTGGCATCTTAGAACTGTCGTTCAAGTGTATAATTTTGAGAATCTTTTTGAATCGTTTTCATGCCATAACTCTTGCAATCTCTTCAACACGAAAAAAAGGATCACTCGACCAATATAAGTCTATCGTTGGCAAGGGGTAATGCCTAGAAAAGCCTTCATTTCAGCAGTGTCAACAGACGACCAGCCACGGCTTCGTTTTTGTTCAGCGTAAATATTCGTTTGTTGTACAATGAGATCTATTACCATATGGTCAAAAGTTGTGAAAAATATATAACTGGTCTGGTCCGGCTTGGCATAAACTGTTTGTTTTCTAATTGTATGCTATCAAAGTAGTCTATATCGGGATTTTGAGGGTAAAGAACCTTCTTCCACTGGTCTTCTGCAGTATTCGATTCGTTTATATCGGATAAAATAGCTGTATTTGGCACAGAAGGAGTTGGAGCTACGTCACTGGAAGGACAAAGAAGAGGAACTTCTAGAGACGAAAATTCGCTAATACGACATCGGTGACCGGAAGCTGATGGTTGATCTTAAATAAATAAATAAAATAAATCTTCTTTTGATGAAGCTGACTCTTCAAGCTGATACGGCACCTCTCTAAATCCGGAACATGAAAGGGCAGTCGTGCTCTTATCAAAATGACTCAACATGTTACTAACATCTAAGTCAGTAAAATTTTCTAGTTCAGGTTCACATTCGTCTTCGGAAACCTCAGGATCGTCAGGTATTCCAAACAAACACTGCAACTCTTCTTCGATTTCGTGGTTCGTAAAAAATAAAGATATATTGGGCATTTTTAAAATATTTTAGATTCCATCAAATGAAGAGGAATGGAAGGAAGTCGCAAGAAAATTTTACACGCTGTGGAATTTTCCCCACTGTGTCGGTGCTATAGATGGTAAACATATGGTTATTATAGCGCCACCAAACTCTGGCAGTGAATATTATAATTACAAATAACAGTTTAGTATAGTTCTTTTAACTATTGTTGATGCACAATATAATTTTATTTACGCAAATATCGGTGCTAAAGGTAAATCATCTGACGGAGGACTATTTCGAGAACCAGTATTCTACTAGAAAATGACTGACAAGACACAATCCACCAAGCCACCAGCGGAAACTTTAGAATTAACTAACGTGCAATTACCATATGTACTTGTTGGAGATAGTGCATTTGCATTGTCTGAAAATTTAATGAGACCTTACCCCGGAACTTACGAAAAAGGTAACATGAGACGAATTTTCAATTACAGACTGTCGCGGGCACGTAGAATCGTAGAAAATGTTTTTGGTGTGATGTCAGTTGTCTTTCGTATATTTCGCAGCCCAATAGAACTTGAGTTTTTTTCTTGGAGTAGATTTAGGACTCTTAAAGGCAGAACTTACTCCTACTTCAGCACTTTCTGACGAAGCTGATGCATTATCTACATCTGAATCGAAACGATTATCTGTATCTTTGTTGGCTATAGATGCCTGTAGAAATCCTAGTCTATTATAATGAATATATGACGAAGTTTTGGAAGCTCCTGATCCGGATTTAACAGTCTTCATTTTTTTCATCTCTCTTACATAATTATCTCGTAAACTCTTCCATTTCTTTTGCAGGGATGACGCTATAAAAATAGGTATTTGTGTAATTATTTGTATTTTATGTTTTTTTTTTCAGATATTTCGCCACAGGATGTTCACTTGGGACATTAAGTAGACGTAAATTATCCGCAGTGGATTGGTCGTGGCGGACCAATCGCTTGGCCACCGCGATCCCCAGACTTAACGCCGTTAGATTTTAGAGAACTTTTATGAGTGAAATAAATCAATATTTAAATTAATTCTTGTTTGTTATTTATCTATTTTATTACATTTTTCCCCAAAATTACTCTTTTGTACCTTTCTTACCTCAACATTACTCAATATGTCATTTTTTTACCTGCTTCCGCATGGAATTCGGAGCTCTGTCATAAATCACCTTACAGAGCGTTATGTTCCAACAACGATTACTCGGTAACCCATTGTCTCAGAATTGCGTTTATGGTATCGTTAATTAGGTAACCATAACATCTGTTGGACGAGTGAATAAAAAATAATTACGCCCGGGGTTGTTTTCTGCAAAAACTTAAAAAATAAGAAAAAACCATGTCATTTTTATGATAAATTCTACATTCAATTAATTATTTCAATATGTAGAAGCGAGTCTTTGAATTATTTTAGCCGTTATAGATATCATATCGTCATAGATCTTCAATTACGATTAAGATTGAGCCCTCATTTGTATGAACAATAATAATTGCTTATCTGTGTGTGTAACATGTAAGTATTAGTACACAAATAGTTTAACAAACCTTAAAATTATGCAAGTTTCTCGTCACTTACATAACCGCTTAAATATTTTTTTATTTCAGTCACATCTTGTGTCATGTCAAAGTGTCATCATATGGAAACAAAACGTTGAGTATGCACGAAAGACGAGTAACCGGTTTCATTAGGCGTCATTACTCAAATAGCAGTACTAAACGACCTGGCCCATGTAACACTGGCAACCTTGAAAACCGACCTAAATATTTATGTTACCGCATTACTTTTTTAATTAGTCGAAAAACACGTAAGTTATGGACTCGGGCCGAAAGGAGAAGTTTTGGTAATATATAAAAATCTCGGTTCACGATATCTGTTCTGGTTGGTCTGCGAAAGTACTGGACCGATTTTTCGACAAAGTATATGTCAAATTCAAAATATAAGCTATATTTTAATTCGATTAATGACCGCCTTATAACATTTATATCTAATAGGGACAGGGACGGGGAGAAGAAATGATTCTGAGGCGGTACGAAATGCGCCTGGTTAGCTAGTATTTTATATTCATATTTATATATATATATATAATCCACAGATTTATATCTCCCGCTTCCCGCGTTTACTGTATGATTTGTTTATCTTCGTGTTTATTTTTATATTTACTTAATAATCAGTGTTGACACAGCATAGTGTGTTTTTTGACTAGCTTCGAACCTGTTCTAGGTCTATTATGAGTACCCGCTGGTCGCTGCGAGATTATATGACTACGGTTGACATTGATAGTGGCGGAATATTTAGTGAAAAAATACTCGTAGTCACTATTGGGTAATCAAAGTATTTCAAATTCATTGTAATAATATTAAAATAAAGTAACTATTTATCCAACAAACCGCATCCCGGATCACACTTTTGGAAACAAGTTAAAGATAATCGAAATGGTTAAATTTAATTGAACAATAATGGCACCAACAGAAGAATTGATTTACATATACTAATCGTAGGTGTAAGCAATTACAGAGAATACCGGGAGTTAATTGAGGTAACACGTTTTTATTTGTGTACAAGTGAACAGAAACGATATAGAATTTCTGGTTCACCGGATGACTGGCGTCAACTTACGACCTGCATCAATAGCTTCGCAGCACAGTGCATTAAAAATACAATAATTATTCATGGGTTGTCTAACAAACAAGTTCATTACGTATGCACGGGCTCAAGTCCGCAGGATATGTGGTCGCGTTTGTGAAACAGTGACAGTGAGTAAGAGGAAAGTTTTGTTTTGCGTGAGTCAGGAACTAGGGATGCTATGACAGCTACAACTATGACGGCCGTGTCAGTCTCTCTCGTTAACTCGAACGGGCATGTTTTTTTTTTACAACGAAGTTCCGTTTTAGTTGATAGCGGAGTTTTTTTGCCTTGTTTTTTTTTCGATTTGAGTAATAAGATGGTTGTGTTTTATGTGAGTCGGGATCATGTGTTATGACAGCCGTGTCAGATCATCCGTTTCGTTGATTTGAATGCATGTATGTCTTTTTATTTTACAACGAAGTTCCGTTGTTTTAATTTTTTGCGGTTTTTAACGGTCCTTGATTTTAAGTAATAAGATCGTATTTTTATGTGGGTCGGCATCATGTTTTGTGACAGACGGGTCAGTCGGTCTCGTTAATTTGAACGGGTGAGTGTTTTTTTTAACATTTTTCGTAATAGAAATCAAGTGCGCTACCTTATAACGAAGTTCCGTTACCTAATTTTTGTTTTTGTTTTCGATTATTCGTGATTTTGAGTAATAGGATAATGTGGTTGTGTTACGTGAGTCGGTGATTCGGGATCATGGGCTAATCGAGGTTAAAAAAGTGTTAAATGTAATTTTATCCTGTGAATAAATTATTTTTGAAATCATCTGTAGACTCTTTATAAAATTAATTATGTAAACGAAAAGCCTGATTGAACAGTCGGTCGCTGTAAGTTACTTTATTGAGTGGTTTTTAAAATTTAAATTTAATTTGTTTAGTTTAACGTTTTTAAAAGGTATACAATTTTGAACCTACCTACTAATGGAACACCGATGACCAATACAGTTGAATAGGTCGAACTAAAATCTCGGTCGTAAAGATAAAATAGAATTTGTCGTGGAAACAGACATCTATATAGGGTACTATAGAATAATAGTGTTTAACCACACCCCTTGTTGGCATTTGGGTTAGCTGTTTGGGTGTGGTTTAGTAAATAATTATTATAATTGGAACCTTCGACCCTAATTATATTTGTGGTAACGTTGTTTCTACTCTGTCCGCAGTAAAAGTAAACTTGACATATAATTATTATTTATATATCGACGGTGAAGTGATTGAAGATTTTAAAGATTTTCACGTTTTGTTTAAAGGTCAAATACTAGTACGCACGTATTTAGCATAGTAATGTATGTACTATGTTGAGAATTAATTATTTATGTTATTGTATAATAACATAAATAATCACTCTAAAGCTCTCCTCCTACGATATAATGTCTGTCCTAACTTGTGTCTATGTTTTAAATAATAAAAACACTAAGTATTCTACCTTAACAGCACTGTATCACGAATAAACGAAGAACGACCTTGTTACGTTACAAATATTAACAGTACTTATTTCTTCTTTCCCAGCGGCGGTGTATATAGCCGGTGTGGTGGCAGCGGTCGGTGTCGCGATACTCGGTGTTTTCTGCATCCTGTCGATCCTGCAGCTCGCCATGATCTCCTCGAAGGAGCGCGTCGGGCTCAAGTACACCCACCTAGTCATGGTGAAGGTAGCGCTGGCGCTACTAGCTAGTAAGTTGGCAGATATAAAATAGTGGACCTAACAGTGCATCCTGTAGTACTCCACTTTTTATTTCGCTTTAATATATAAGTAGTAAATATTGTACCCTGTGGTACTCCCGTATGTATCAAGCAAGTTAAGTGACGTTGGGTAAGTGAGTGACAATGTCTTTCGCGCTATCGTGCTTAGAAGGGCACGTTAAGCAGATACAGGTTATTATCAGCATATGATAGTTGTTAAATCTTGTCGAAATCTATTTATCTGTTTGAGTGGTTAGGAAACATGTGACACACAGGTTGGCCATTGACCAACGCACATTGCAGCAGCGTGGTGCAGTAAGCTCCAGGCCGTCTCCAGACGTAAACAGAGAACTTTTTTTTACCGTACAGACAAAAATCGGATTTCTCAGCTTATTTTTTTATATGCTTTATATTAGCTTGACTTGTATGTATAAATGAATGTAACGGAATCTACGAATTAGATTTCAATCAATTTCAAAATGTCCAAATCGTTTAAAATTTTGCATACATATAGAAAATCGATGTAAGTACAATATTTTTTTATAATTTCCAGCTTTCCTGGCAATAGCAGCAGCAGGTCTGTTTGCTATCCAAGGCGATGACAGGGGCTTCTTTACAAAGAGAGGGGAAGCGTTCTACGTTCAGGTAATATAATATTTCTATTTATGAATATGTTACAAATACCATTTGACCGATGAGGGTTGAATTAATGAGTTGATTGAATCGTATCATTTTCCTCTCATCTTGGCTTGGCTAAATTAATAATTAAAGTAAATTATCTGATGCATCAAGTTTCCATATTAGAGGGTCCGTCTCAATAATTTTAATAGCAATACCAGTTCATAGTTTATGAGTAAAAAAAACATTTGTAACGCCGAACCCGCGCGCGCGCTTGTTAACCGTTGACGCCTCACGTTCGTTCGGAGGCCCGCCAGGACGAGGGAGTCAGTGTCAGTCCGTCCGCCGACGCCACGCAAATAACTTGTATCTGCGCACCGACGCACCGTTTTTTCTTCTTTCGTGCAAAGAAAATGTAAACTATGAATAAATATATATAACAGCAAATCGCGTTATACATTCTTATTTTATTTATTATAAATGAAACCCATTAGTAAATTAATTTATTTTTGGATTGATCTTATATTTCATCGCAATAATCATCTTCCTCCTTCGTTCTTTAAAATAAAAATATCTAATATTTAATTATATAGTTTAATTTAATTATTAATATTATATAATTGTTTGTTTTTTTTTCTT
>DWNJ01000834.1:0-13667 GCA_018250275.1 Udranomia eurus
TATCTTTCAAATAGTATAATTAATTATATTTTAGCTCTTAGTACATTATCTAAATTATTATTATCTTTATTTTCAATAAAACCGGTTAACATAAAATAATACATAATTGATTATACTATTTGAAAGATACACTCAATTTCTGTGTTTATGTTGTAATAATAACTTATTTGATTTGGCGGCTATCCCGTTTGACGTAATTTGTACGAATTGATTATTTTCGCACCTATGTGCTATACTCGTATATGTAGTAATTATATTATGGAGAGTAGATTTACGTCATAAACAACGTAATTGATGTATTGGTAAATTCCGAAGAGGTATTTCCACAAAATAGTAGCATTTCATTTAAATTAAACTGAACACGTTCGAGTGTAGTTCTATATTAGTAGGTACTTCGAAAAGAAGGAGAACAGAAGAAGGTAGAATAACCACAAGTATGATATTATGGTCACAAACAATGGAAGTGTCACACATGCTTGTTGGAAACTTTTATTTAAATGCTGGCCTATTGATAATCAAAAAAGGAAAATATTAATGATGACTTTTCTAAAAAATAGTTTACGTTTTTCGAGGTGTAAATTATGAATCGGGAAAAATATGCTGTTACATACAAAAGTATAAATTGGATACAAAATTACAATTTTTCCATCCTTTTTAATCAAATGTCGCTGTTCACATAGAAACTTTTAGAAGAATTATCTTCGTATACGTACTTAAACATGTGTCATAATTGTTTATTGAGCCTAAGCTTATCTGTTTGTAGCATGCTTGCTACAAACAGATTAGCAGCAGTAGTATTTATCAATGATTTAAAAATTATCTCCTACATTTTCACCTTTCAATGGGGCAACAACGAGCTGCTATATTCTTGATACTACTATTTAAATACTTAAAGTAGAATTTTTCATGCGCGAT
This sequence comes from Udranomia eurus, assembly GCA_018250275.1. NCBI lineage: Eukaryota > Metazoa > Arthropoda > Insecta > Lepidoptera > Hesperiidae > Udranomia > Udranomia eurus. Next base: position 916 of record DWNJ01000834.1, read on the forward strand.
GCATTTATCGTCTTTTTATATATCTTATATCTTCTTTTTCTTCTTCTTAAGTTTTTCGTCGCTACAAAAGTTTTCACTGCAATAATTTAGAGTACGCACGACTCTTGGGAATCTTTTGAAACAAAACGTTGTACTTTTTATCTTCACGCTCCCTCTACCATACGTTCACGTCGTGTAAGAGTAAAGCGACAACCATGGCAAAAGTTTGAAGTAGTACCTACATACGATAAAACGAGACGAGTAAAATTTCGAGGAGCTCTTACATTGTTCATGTTATGTCATGTACGGGACAAATGTTATTATTATACTTTGATATAATCTCTAATTCTCTATGAGTGTAACCTGTCAATGTCATTTGTCACTGTCAGTGTCACTACGCACAAGTAAACCGTAAACCGTATTAACATCAAGTTAAGAAGTAAACAAAACAGAAGTTAATATTTTCTTTTTATAAACTATGAAGATATAACTAAAGTAATCGAATCGCTTTAACATTTCTCTTAAAATAATTATGGCAAAAGTGTAACAGAAGAATCGACATAACTTAGATTATTGCAGAAATATGTCCGTTTTAGTTATTGCAATAGCTGCCGAAAGTGGCGTGCCTATATTTTCAAGAAAACGTGGAAATAATGAGAATGTGAGTTTCTTTGTGACTTCACGTGCATAGTAACGAATATAAATGACCGGTTGCACTTTCCCACAGAGACGTTTTTTTACAGGAAAAAAGATTGTAAATATTTACTTACTCCAACACTCTAACAGACATCTAAATTCTCTAATTTTTAGTATCAATTTATTATAAACAGAATTAAAAATTTTGAAATCTCCCTGTCTGTGACATGACCACCACAAAATAACTCTATCACTGTGTGCTGGATCTAGAATGTAGTTATATGGTAAAATTATATAAAGCCTTTTTAGCATTTTCAAGACATTTTCTTGTCCCAAAGTAATACCAAACTTTATAAGGTGGAGATAAGACCTATCTTAAGGTACTTCTTAACATTTTCAAAGTCATTAATGAATGTCTACCAGCTATCAGACTCTTTACTTAGACTGGACAAAACTCATAGCTTCTTCAACATTTTAGATACAATTTTCAACCATTGCATCTCTTCATGGCATTAATATGTTCAGTAAGTGTCACAACTTATCAATGCTGAACACCCTTGTTGAAAATGGTAGCATCTTGTGGAAGGAGTTCTGTAAAAGGTACATATTTATATATTATATATTTATTATATATAATAACTAAACTTTCTTTTTTTACAATACTTGATACCAAGTTGCTTTGGACCGAATCCATCAAATGATAGCCACTGGATATTACGCACAAAGGCATAGTTTTGTGCAAACAAAAATGTGTTTAATTTTTTTCAATCTATTCCATTAATTTTTTGTTCTATTTTAGCATCACATTGATTGGTATTGTAACTGGAGGTCTTGAGTGTGATCTAGAACTGCTTCTATCTTCCATTTACGATGCCATGATATTCTGCATTGGCAAGAAAGAGCTGGAGAATTTGAAGAATTTGGACCAAATAAAAAGAGACTTAAGGCAATGCTACCCAATTATTGATTGTCTTTTGGAATCATTGGACCCAAACACTGTGCCGCAGACAATGTTGGTGCTAGACCTTATTCCAAGTATTTTGTGTCCTCAAGCTCAGCAGTTACAGGTACTTAATTCAACTATGGTATATTAATAACTATGACAGGTAGGTAGATGCCTGTACTCAGGGGGACATGAAGAGAATTACATAAATCCTGACCATAGGTCTGTGAAGTCTACCTTAGTTGGTTACCTTGATGATCTGATTTCAAGATTCTTACTCTGAGCTGAATATAATATAATAACAAATAAAAACATACATAGGTCAATACTTAGTAATTTTGTTAACCCTAAGCTAAGCTCAGATTTGTGTTGGGTGCATGGCACTAGTGCAATGGGGGAGTGAGTGGCACTTCTGGGCTATTGTCTCTTGAATGAACCCAAGGAATATCCATTTATTTTAAAATAATATGGAATAGAAGATACACAAGACTAAAGTCATAAAACAGTTTTACTTAACTGCCAAAGAAATCTTTTATCAATTAATTTTTGTAATCTACAATGGAATTTTAGACAGTACTGGATAATTATGCTGAGAAGGTAACTGGCCGATGGGCATGTCTCAGCATCCATGGACAATTAGTTGCGACAAGTTCAGATTTCTGTGAATTGGATTCTAAAGAAGCAAGATTGTTGCTCTTACTGGCAGCTACTCAGGATGGAGCGCCCTTACGTGATACCATTGTATACTTACCTCAGATGAGTCCTAATGTAAGTATTTATTGCTTTAGTAAGTACTACTTTAGAAATGAATACTGTATTGGCTATAGTTATAGGCCATGGTACCATAGGCGTTAATGGTGATTGTCAATTTTTTTAGATAGCTTTCAGAGCAGTTACTTGTAAACTCCTTATGGATGTATACATTCTGGTGATATGTGGAGCTACTCCAGCCTTGGCACAAATAGACGAGATTGTACTGCAATGCTGGGAAGGATACGCCCCTATAATCAAGGAAGCTAAGTTGGTGTACCCTCGAAACTTTCCAGCAAGCATTACATTTGAATCATGTTTATTGGGGTATGTATCGAAGTTATATCTTAGGTCAACCACAGGGAGGTTACTACCCCTGAAGACTAAGTTGGAACGCCTCGGTTAAGTGTTTCTATACCACACTCTTCGAACCAGTACACAGCAGCAAAACTGCTGTTAAAAGGCGCATAATGGGGTGGCAGTCTTACTTCGTGGCAATTCGTAGTGTTGCTACCGCCGCATCTAATTCAATGTAAACTAATTTTCTAAAGTTTGCAATTCAGTTTACTGCCAAGTTGGTGTTGATGAAACTCCACAATCGCATATAATCTATCTAGGCAAACTCTTTCTAGTGCATAGCGCGCTTTAATAATATGATAAAGGAATGTGTACTTTTTCTAGGATTCTAGTAATCAACATAAGTAAGCGACGTTGCGTCTTCTCCCGCCATCTTCACATAACGAACCAGAAAAGCCGAGGCATGTCGGGCGCTCATCGGATGGATATTTTGAGGACATTTTATGTCACTACTGCAAAAGATCTGTTACCGGATGTCAGTAGAAGAGATGTGGAGGATAAAGGCGATTGTAAGTATTAAGTCGTTATGATGATGTTGATGCCTCAGAGCCGATTTCGGCTACAGCGACGCTTCAGGACTCCTATTGTTGAGGTCTAGAGCCTTGCCGACCAGCTCTCTGGTGTGCTCTAGTAAGTCATTATATAAAGCAAATGTAAACAGTGTCACAAAGTGTCCAAATTACAAAACATAGATAGTATAGAAACTTCTAAAACTGCATGTGTGTTACTGTTCTTGGTCTTCCAAAGGCAAGCTTCCCAAAGTATGCATTTTTTTTACCTCAGACTAACAAGCTCAATACGTATCTAAACTTGTAATAAAGTGTACGATATGCTATTACAACATAACATAAACAATGTTTTTATTCCTTGCAGCAATTATAGAATCTCTGCCGGGCATGATCGAGACCTACTGGTGCTCTGAATATCACAAATGCCACGCCCAAAGGTCTGGAAATCTCTTCTGTTGCGCACTTTATGCACCCACTGTGCCTACACATACTACTAGGTAAGATTTTATTTGAACATTAGCTGACCCGCCGATGTACCGCCTTCCTGTCCCCGTCCCCGACTACATCATTTTTTTTTATTTATGAACCGATTTTTATGAAACAAACACTAAATGTTAAATGAAGCTTACAACAATACATCAGTGAAAAACGCATTCAAATCGGATCAGCCGTTTCCGAGATTAGAGTGCACAAACGCACAGACAAACCACAATTGATGACAATTGGACAAAAATTAGACCCCTAAAATGGTCTTCGATATCTTCCATGTACAGACAGCAATCAGTTACAGATTTAGATATAGAATTACATACAATCTTATTTTAAGATGTTTTCACTTCAGGGGTCATCCATAAATTACGTCACACGTTAAAGGGGAGGGAAGGGGTTGAAAAAATGTGACATTTTGTGACAAGGGGCGGGGAGTTCTAAGTATCGAGAAGTCACATTCCTAAATAAATTGTATGTTATAAACTTAATATATATAAAATACGCTTTAACAACTAGACGAACTAAAAAGGACAAATATTTGTGTGACGTCACACTAGGGAGGGGGGTCTGAAATTGTGACCAGCAAGAACGGGGGGAGGGGTCAAAAAGTCATGAAATTCCTGTGACGTAATTTATGGATGGCCACTTATTAGATGTAAATATAAGTTTTTTTTAATCTAAAATGTCAACACTAGTAATTTGGTGAATCCCTTCTGCTAAGCTGGGCGGTGTGTTAGGAGTGTATCCACGTCAATAGTGCAATTAGGGAAGTGTAAATCGAACCCACGATCCCTGCATCGTTAAGTCGAACACCCTAGTATGTATATTATTGCCGTTTTAGTTTACTCTAGGACTCGTTTATTCAGAAATAAAAACAAAGATTTCGTTGATTTTATAGCCGCATAAAACGATTTAAGCAAATTAGGTATTTGATATCCAAAGATATAATAAAGAGATTATAATGACCGTATTTGTTATTTTTACAGATTAATAACTGGGCAAATATTACAAGAACTGGCCGCCAACAAAGATATACATTGGTAAAAAATTAATACGAAAGTGAGAAACAAATCCGTCCGTGCATCATTGCTATTATTATATTGTAATTATGAACAGTATGTGTTTTATGTATTTTTTTATATTATATATATTTTTGTGATGTAATATTGTAGTTAAGATTTATATGTAGACTAGATGACCCGACGAACTTGAGAATCAATGTTGTGTTAACTTATTACTTGAATAATAATTAAGTAATTTTATTAATAATAAATTATAGCCTAATGTTGCCGAGGACTAAAAGCTATATGTATAACAAAAAACGTTTCATCAAAATCCGTCCAGTAATTTTTGCGTGAAAGCCGGACAACAGACAGACAGACAAAAATGTTTTTTTTTGGCTCGTGTTATTTTTACTCCAGTATCAGTTGTATCAGTGAACTCCAAGGGGTCATTTTTAGTTATTATTTAACGTACAGAATTGAACTCTTCCACAGTTTTAGTAGATATATGGACATGGTCTGAAATAAAAATATTATTATTATTGATATGACGATTGGACGTCTGTGGCGTCTCTAAATCAATGACCTAAATATTTTACGCTATAGTAACCCTAGAAAGCCCACTAACAAATAGTAGCACAAAATTAACTGAATTGGACTGTCTTGATTGGAGGTATTATTCTTGAAATCGCCAAGTAGTTAGAGTGCGTTTTGAACATGGGAAAATAAAAGATACGCCAGAATGTCTTATAATTTGTTTAATACAAGTATCCGAGCATTCCACTCAAAACACAAGCACTGCTAATTGTAATAAGTTAGTCTTACTTGGTTTCTTAATTATAAGTCACTAGGAAGGCAATTTTCTTATCGATATACATATATGATGAGCCGCGTATATAATTTTTGTGTTCAATCTATGATCAACGTATACTACGTTCAATATTTACAGAGCTACACGAAAAACGCCTCAGAAGTGCTGTCAGAACCGCGCGTATCTAAGATCTTCCAGTCTAAAAATGCACGCCCATGCGCTTTTATAAACCAATGATGTGCATAAGTAAGTTGACAAGTTATACAATTCGTGCATTCGCTATATACATTTCTGAACATGACAGATCGCCCTATTAGTTGACCAATGAGAGGACGGCCGAGTCTGAGTTTAAAGAACGCCTACACATGCTACTTTCACATATTAAAACAATTTTGTTTGGTGGAGGGGCGTGCATTTTCAAACTGGAAGATCTATACAGTATTTTTTCTTTTTCTATAAGATTGAGGTAGAAAACGAGCATACAATGCTAACGTGATCGTTTCTAGCTCTATGTTATAAAAAATCCTGATTGGAAGTGGTCATCGCCACCCACGGACTATAATCAACTTTTCTTTCTTAGGTTGACTGCAAATTCTTTGCTATACTTGAGGAGTCAATTGGAACGCCTAACCTTACGATACACTAACCAGATCACAGCAACAAGAACACTGTTATGAGGCAGAAATAGATGTGTCGGTGGCGCTCCCGGAGTCGAACCACAAAATGATCGAATGAACTACAAACAAAATTCTAATTTTAACTGTACTTGTGTTTTACAAAATAGAAGGGTACACCCTTATGTTAACAATTTTATTATGATTGGTTGAGTAGTATAGTCGTAAAATCACGACGGACTCGATAATCAAATTTATAATATTAAAAGGTTTAGAACATTTTACGGTTCGAATCCGGAGGCACCAGCGCCATACCTACTTCTACATATAACACAATGTTCTTGCTGGTTTGAAGGCTCTGGTCAGGGAGACTTACTTAACCGAGGCATTCCATTTCTCTCTCGTTCTCAGGGGTAGCAATGAATTTGTGTTCGAACTAAGAAAGAACTTTGATCCTATTTTGGGTTGATTCCTTGGGCGGCAGTGATCCCTTACCATCAGGTAGAACCGTTTCCTTCCTTCCAGTAATGTTTTCTTTTAATTTCGAACGCATCTGTATACAGTCATAATTCTAGTTGATCAGTTAAAATCAAACTGTACAATGTGTAAAATTGTAGCGTAAATTAAAATATGGTGCTTTTGATATTAGGCCTTTGTAAAATTAAGTTTACACATAATAAGTTAAATCAAACCAATCACATCACATACGCGGTTCACCATACTCAATATTTAATTTTGTTTTACAAACATTATTACATAGTGGCCCTTTTTTACACAACATAATTAAATATTTCCCATAGTCATAGCCTGCATGCTTAGTATGTATCAGATTTTATTACAAATGTTTCGTATCTTATACAATTTTATTAGTAATTGCTTATTTTTACTTAGATATCCATGCAAAATAATTTAAACTACTACATGAAAAGTAAATTGGCTAAGCGCGATTTGCTATCAAGTTTAAGCCTCCATACCACGGATGTGTGGTTGCAAAACGCAAGATATCAGGAAAAAGAAACTATTCCAATCTCAAAGACTATCTAAAATGTCAGCTTTAAACAATTTTCAGCTCTAATGAACACAATGAAATACGTTTAATGATTACTTAAAATATTTTTGTATACATTTGTGACAGTTTAAGGAGACAAACGTCTATGAGTAGTAGGTATTATAGGTAGTTTTTTCTATTCTCCAATCATATGTAATGTAGTGTTACCATTTATGTTTTTAGAATTTAACTATGTCGATGTATAGTAGCTTGTACAAGGCACTACCGTCTAAATGTCATAATACCAATAACTCGTGTAAAATGCATGACATACAGACAAACAAACAGGGCAGTACTATTAGTTCCGTTTTAAGCGAAAGCACGAAACCCTAATATCAAGCTCCAACATTTAAAAACACCGTCACAATAGGGGTGTAGACAATTTTTTTTATTTCATATTTCATGTACATCACATGAAATATATCTAAAAAATATATACAAAATAAAAAACCTCATATAATTTAAAAACAAAAAATAAATTTCAACTTCAAGACTTCCCGCTAAAACTCTAATTTCTGTCATGACATCGCTGTGACGTAACCCTTTAAACACTAACATCGGACGCTAATCAATGTATGAAACAACAATTTTCCAATTATATGACCTTGTCGTGTGACGTAACGCCCCTAGCGTTAGGTCATGCGTTTGCGCTCTCGTGATAACGAAAACAAAACGTTTGATTTTTCGTAATTGATTTAAATGATATTATAAATATAATGTGAATGAAAGTGTTATCGTAAATAGTATATTGAACACTGCCAGAAAAAAAATGTATTTATTTGCGTCCAGTGTCTACACCACTATTGTTTTGTTTCGATGTCACTTAAAACAGTACTTAAGATTACTCACCTATTTTCGTTTTTTTTTTTGTGAAATTCCTTCTTAATCTTATGGGAATAGAAAGCATATGAAAGTACTCGGATCGTATTTGTATTGCTCATTTAATCAGTCTAATGATTTCATATGATTTATGTACGTAAAAAGTTTACATAATATGTTGCAAAAATATATTTATCACTCTGTTAGACACGGTATGAAAATTATACATATACTAGCTAGTAAAAACTCGGGCAACTAACAATGAGAAAACATTTTTGTTTCGACCGAATTAGTATAAACCATGATTTAAAAATGTATCACAGTATACGAGGATAATTCTTAATAAAATGTTTCGAGTTACAGTGGAGCGAATACTTTAAAAAAATTCATCGTCTAAACTCAAAGAGATCAATCAATCGTTTAAGATGTATACCATTAAATTTACTGAATTATAAAAGTGTTTACCTTAAGGAAATAAAATGTTGTTGAACCTCTGAAGAAGACAAGAATACTGTCAATATAAATACTTTCATGATTAAAAAATAATAATTTAAACAACTGAGAGAATGTAACGCTAACTGGCGGCTTTCGGAGTTCATTCACAAATAATAAGCGAGAGCAACGTTCACCGAGCTTTAAACGATAGTTCTCCTGCAGTAAACTATCATTTCACTCGGTCAAGTCTCTTCTCGGAGGCTAGCTTAGTCTTATCTTCAAGATGACTTCAGTACTCCCCAAACACTTATTCATATCAAGTTCTTAACACATTTTGGATAAAAGTAGCAAACAACAATAAAAGCAACAGCCAACTAATGTTAGATAACATTTGCCGCCCATGGATGCATTGCAAGCCTGCGTCCTCCATGCATTGTTACTCCTGAAGACTGATTATTGAGTTCAACTGGGTATTACAATATAAACATAATATAATCCGGACAAAAAAATTCCGTCCACTTCGTATTTTTACTGTTCTTTTTTATTATCTAACTGTTTTATCAAAATATAGGTTAACGAATGTTTTTTTTATTTTTAACAATGATAAAATAACCTTTTTTTTAGTGAGTACTATAAATAAATATTCAAAAACGTATAACGTTATTATTATAAACGTATTATTAACATATAACTAAATTTTAAAACTCATAGTGTAGTATACAGGTGGAGCAATTTTTTTTGTCCGTGACTATTTTATTACTTTTATTATACAGTAATGACATTATATAACAAATAATGTTACTGAATCCGATTATAACAACAAAAATCTAAATTATGTCTTTAATTTCCCCTTTTTAGCACATTTACTTTAAATTACTGAATATAACTTAGTACCGCAGCCAGTAGTTTTTTGTATTATTATTTAAATAAACATACTAGTTACAATATTTCAATTCACATTGGCGGTGTAGTAAATTTTCACTCACTATCTATGAATCTTCGAACTCTTCCAATTATAACTATTTCACATTTTATTTAAGGATATAAAGCGGGTTATGAATATTAAAATTAATCTTTGTTTATTCGTCATTTAAAATAAAACACAACAGAATACGACAATATATATGACTTAGACCAATTGTGATTGCTAAACATATAATATTATTATTTTAAACAAACAAAATAAGAAAACTCATCATGCAACAGGGATTGGATAAGTTTATAAAGAGAATATACTGTAAATAAATAAGGCGGGATTATAATGTGTTCCATTCACAGGCGCATGTCACAATCGACTGATACAGATAAATAATACATCAAGTCAGTATAGTATAGATAGGAGATAGGTATATGAAATTTCTAACTAAAGTTATCAATTCCGTTTCTGGAGTTCAATTACACATGAATGAATTAGCAAGCTAAATTACTGCCGATATGGTCTGGCTCCCATTTAGTATCTCATACCAACCATGCATTATTATCCGGCTTCCCACGGTCTGAAACATCACAGACACCCGCGGCCGCGGCGGGCAGGCGGCGCGCACAAACGCGTCTGCAGAATCACAGGCCCGCCGCTTGCCACGAGCCGTGTTGGTCGGCGGTCTGCGATATCACAGATTGTAGGAAGCCGTTATTAAATATACCGATACACTCACACTAATACTGTAAACTAGTTGACTCGAGGCTCCCATTGGCAATGTGCTTATTAACTATTTGAACGTTCCCATTCTACTCTGTGGTCTTATCTTACATATTAGCTGCTGTATCAGGTCGTATATTTTCAGTGAGGGTCCCACTTTCATTTCTAACAGTTCTATTATATCGTCCTTAGACATTTGAATGAACATCGCGCCGTCTATATGACTAAAATTGTCACAATACGTTTGACAATCATTAATTGTAAGGAACTTTGCAACGTCTGCTTTTGTCCAGTTTTCAGGCTCAATTGCATTGAGGACTTCTAAGGGCACAAAGGTATTGACTAGTCTAGGTATCACTTTAGAGTCCATGCTATCATCTTCATTGGAAGGTATATTAGATGAACTTGGTGGGGCATCTTGACCAAATTCTTGTGAAGGATCCGTAGGCGTACTCTGAAAAAAAGTTCTGTTCTAATGCTTTGTCATGGTACTTACTGTTACTGCCATATGTTTTCCCTTTTGTTTATTATTTCGGTTTTATTAATCTTGACATCAATGCTATATTTTGGATGTTTCATGTTTGTTACCTTTTAAATGTTCAATGCAAAAACGTTTTAAAAGTTTTGTAGATATGTTGCTTCCTACATTGATTGATTATTGTGGCTATATTATCAGGGAACTAGATATGTACATAATTAAATAAATATGTTGGGACAACTCACATTGCCAACTGATCCCAACTAGGCGGAGCCTGTACTATAGTGACCAGACAACTGAAAAACATACATACATATGTATCTCTAAATACATAGATACCATACATATATAATAATTACACCGAGATACGAAACAAACACTCATGCTCATCACATAAACATTTGTCTCAAGTGGGAATCGAACCCCCTAACGTCTGGTCTAGCTGCCAGAATCACTAGACCAAGAGTTTAGAAAAGGCAGCATTTTCTAAGTATTGCGAGATGGCCGTCTTTACAAAACTTAGGATAAAAGTATGCTTGTATGTGATATAAAGCAACTGGTCTAAGCGCTGGGATAGCAGGGGCGGAAACTAGATATTTTATAAGCACTATGTCTTAATGACAGTGTGGACCGCAGTAATCACTTAAAGCAACTCGACTACGTGCTGTTATAATATTTCTATGACACAAATAAATATTTACACCAAATATTGTAAATAGACGACAACCGCTTACCAATATTGCGTTTTGACTGGCTTCTAGTCGGTCTTCCGAGGATTGTAGGCGACTCTTCACGTCCACATCCATCTTGTTTCTCTCCACATCGGGCTGGGCTTCTGAGGTGACCTGTGTCTGTGAGTCTGTACTGGACTCCGGTGCTGGGTGAGTGCGAGACTCTTGGTCGGGGAATGCCTCCGGTGTGCCCGTGGTCGGAGACAGACTTTTGGTTTCACCCATGTCGCTGTTCTGAGAGCTATCCTCGTTTGTGATCGGAAGGACATGTGCCTTTGCTGTAAAATTACAATTGAATGGAGATTTAAGAAATGCAGAAGTTTGACACTGATTGATAAAATCACATATTTTATGTCAAAAACATAATAACGCTTTCACGCTCATAGCCCCACGCTAGGATTCCCTGTGCCGTGGGTGCCATTGACAACAGAAAACCAACAACACAAACACCCATACAGAGAACAGAAGTTTTAACTCATCCAAATGTCTGCCTAACTGGGAATCGAACCCAGGAACCCTTCGAACCCTTCTAACGGCAGTCAATAAATATATATTATGTTTGATATAATATTAAATGGTTTGACCGACAGCATAATGGGGGTGTGACCGACAGTGAGATTTTCTATGAACACAATAAGCAGTCGGTCCCGGTTATTATCAACACATAACATTTGATAAACTTGTAGTCCATATAGGGGTCTGAGAACATCAGACTGTGTCCAATAATGGGGCTCTTGACGTCATTTATTAACCGATTTGGAAAATCTTTTTGTACTTTGGTATGCATTTTTATGGTTTTTTGTTAATGTACTGTAAGTAAGTGTTAAGTCCATCGACCGAGTCTCCGTCGGCAGCGCGGCGGGCGGCAGGCAAGTAGTTTATTAATTTTTAACTAGTTTTTGTTTTTGCGGCTTTACCCGTATTATAAAATAAATAAACAAAAAAATCTTGGGCAAAAAAAACAAAAAATCATGCACCGCCTTTTAAGGGTCGAAGAGACGTAGATAGCGCTGCTAAGTATTCTGTTCCTTACATATTTTATATAAAATGTACTTATGTCCTGATCTATACACCCCTCCATATTTCAGTGAAAGTTCTATGAAAATCGGTTCAATAATTCCAGAGATTACGGTTTGTACGGGGACAAACGGAATAACAGACAGATTAACAGAAATTTTAAAAATGGTTGTTTAGGTATAACTATCGTAAAAATAAGCTGCACTTGAAAAATCCTACTTATATTGAAAACCTAGTTATGTTGAAAACCTAGTTATATTGAAAACACGTCTGACACTTCGATTTTATTTATGTTTAGATTTAGTAATATATTTAGTACTAGCTGGCCCGGCGAACGTCGTACAACCTCCCCGTCCCCGTCCTTGTTTATTTATAAACCGATTTCTATTAAACAAACACTAAATGTTAAGTGAAGCTTACCCCAATACATCAGTGACAACCGCATTCAAATAGGATCGGCCGTTTATGAGATTTGCGTACAAACGCACAGACAATC
>DWNJ01000835.1:0-13665 GCA_018250275.1 Udranomia eurus
AATAAAAGTATCCAGCAAATTATTTTCATTATTGTGTTATATTTATTATATTGTTATAAACTCACCTGTGAACTTCAACGTTCCATGACGGAGCATGGCTGAAATCCGGATAATCCCCAATGATTAAAAGCAAATAAAATATTTAAACATGTTACAAAATAAACATATTTTTCCAATACAAAATATAATGGGAATTAATTTTGCTTGGTTAAATATAGATTGTTAAAAAGATTTTAAACATGATAAATGAATTGGACATACTCAATTTTTTGATAAATATGTATCTAAGGAAAATGTTTAGTTATACTCTTCTATTCTTACAAACTTATAGTAATAGTTACACATTAGAGATCGTTTCATAGGTATTATATTAGACTATAACATTAAGTAATTAAATACATTATTCGTGATATCGTTAACTGGTGCCGATAGATTTTATTGACAGGAGTCGTTTAAGAAACTTCTAAGCACAGGTTACTGTAACAGTTAGGCTTATTCCCAGAGGCTTGAGAAGTAAATAAACTAATAATCAATATTCCAATTATTTATGGAAGAGACGTAAAATCAACTTTACTAAAGAACAAAATAAAATTATCAACATTTTTATGATAATCATAATATAGGGCATTTAAAACTCTTTGTAAGTCTGTACCAAGTACCCAGTCGGTTCGTCAGTAAGTGACTATCTTAAACTAAATAAACATTTTCCTTAAGTTATTGATACCGATGGTGGAAGAGTATTAATAGTGCATTGTTAGTATAAATTACCGGCTATACCCGTAAGAGATTTCGTGGGTCACTTTCGGTACTGACTGTTTTTTGAGCGCAATGGCTGCCACGCCGGCTCCCACGGCACCAACCTTCGCTGCCTTCAGGCCAAGGGCTCCTGTGAACGAATACAAACAACGCTTATATAACAGAGAGAAAATAAAACCCTCATATTAAGGAAAAATTATTATCCCACTGTAATACAACAAACGTTATTGTTCTTCGTTTTAGCTAAATAAACACAACCACATATACACTACTACGACTTTTTTACGTCTCGCTGACGACTAGCTTCTACTACGCTAGAGTTGCAGTATAATTGAATATAAAGGTAACATATTCTGTATAGTTGAAGAATGTTGCATCTTTGATTCAGATATGGTAATGCCAATTACCGATTACGTTACGCATAACCGGTATCATTCATAACCGTTGATGTACATAGAATTTTTCGATACGCTTTCATAGCACGTCATAATGGTTTGATTGTAAAAGCATCATTAGCGGATGTTAAAACTCGCTACAACTAATAAAATGGCTAGTATTAAAGAATACATAACAGATCAATAACTCCACAGATTATTTCATAACAAGGAGCCTAAATTAATCTTTCTGCGAATAAAGTTAAAGTTGAAAACCGATTGGATGTTTCGCACGGTTTTGTAAAATGATTAGTGCTTCGACCCAAGGAAATTTTGTGTCGTAAAAGGGAATTGTGGCAATTATAAACGGATTAATTATTTTTTTGAAGTACGCTATCAATATGAAATTTGACAATTTCGATTATTCATATCAGTGCCGAATCCTTACCGGAATTAAATCAAAAATTTATTGTTATCTTACATTTGTCGAAACAACCCCATATATGAAACTCATGATTAGATTAATATATGTATTCTTAATGCTAGAAACTTAGATAATTATGTGGTTTAACATCGACTAGTGACGAATAGCATGTAATCAAAGTATGAATATGACAAATTTTATAAATAGCAGCAAATTGAACCCTCATATCTGCTTCTATCTGTAGATTTTTTTTGTCCTATTCTTTTATAAAGACCTATGACTGTTTTCTCTTAGACATCCTCTATGAACAGACTTACATCCATTTCCTCACTCACATATTTATTATATATATAAATGTAAATAAGGAGGTTCACTGGTAAGAAAGTCTCTAATTCAAAATATATCAATACGAAATCCACAGATAGAAGCAAGAATAGGGGTACAATATAGATACTCATATTTCCCAGGTACCGAGGTTTTCGAGGGAACAAGAGAATAATATTGCAGTCCTTAACATACGTTGTTGGGAGCATCGCCTGACTAGAATCTGTAACATGGTACGAAACCGTTGTTATTTGAAATTTAATTCCATGTTCCCTCTACCTTTCAACAAAATTCTCACATTATAGTTATCTAGATAGAGCACCTGTTTCACATTTGGAAAGCTTGTATTATCTTATAATAACGTAAAAGTACTTTTTACTTTTATCATCGTTATTATTATTAACATCTCTTTATTAAATATTTGACATTAATACAATTTTAACGATTTAACTCTTTATTGAACTACATAATCTAATGCTGGCATAAAAAGTAACGTAATGTTAAAAAATAAATAAAACAAAGAGATATCTATCTACCGCTCTTTGTTTTATTCCAGTCGTCACAAGATATACTTATTATTTTATTATACAATCGGTTTTTATGATGTTATGGTTTGAGATGTATAGTAAAAAGTTCACTTATCTCAGTCCCATGTCAAACCTTAGGAGCAATAGAATTTACTCCTGCAAATATTCAAAATATGTAAAATTACGTAAGTGTAATTACGTAACTTGTTTTAAAAATACGTCATCAGACTTTAACATATTTATTTTTAATTAGTTGATCTAATTTAATTCAAACTCAATATGAATTCGATAACTTGGTTAGTTAGTAAAAGGAAACTCAAACAATTTATTAAAATATCAGTAGAGAGTAGTTGATATCAGGGCCGAACTTCACGCAAAAATAATAAATAACACATAAATCATAATCGTGACGTTGCTTATTTATTATAACGACAAATTAATATGCAATTTCACTATAGCCAGAACCAGTGTGACGGCTGGCAATGACCCCATTAAGTAAGTTGTTGGTTCAATTTATGAGAATTTCGCTCAGATTTTTACCTTGATCGTGTGTGAAATGATTATTTAAATGGTCGTGCGATATTTTTGAAAACAAGGCCTATAGATAAACTAGATTTTGGCTGCTTCTATGTCAAAAGAGACCACGCTATTACTAAAAACAAATTTTGCTATAAATATATTTATCTATTCCATCATTAGTAGCCGCATTCATTGTGTATCTATTTGTTTTTTAAGTCATAAAACTTAGTGGTGTTTTTACGATGCGATCACGATGTACTACTATGTTGAATGTATGACTACTTATGTTGAAAAATATTACCGAGGAGTAATTTCTTTTTCAGCAGCAACAGTGCTCTCTTGTTCCTCGGACTCCGCTCGTGGGCTGCGTCGTACTGGTACGAGTCCTCCGGGAAGCGAAGGGCATCTTCAGCAGGATTCTCGTAGTGCGCGCTCGCCACTACGGCAGCGATGAGGCACAGCAAGACGATGATTGTAGTCGAATGCATGGTTTTGTTTACTGGAATGAAAAATAATTAAGGTTCGGCAAAGACCTATAGATGTAGGTAAGAGCGAAGAGTTTAACGATTTTCCTAAGAAAGAATAACAATTTGGAAATACTATCTTTCTGTTACGCACTTATGACACTCAAGCTAGGCAACTTACATTAAGATTCTGTCATAATAACCGCTATTAGTAGAACAATTAATGAGACAAAACAATAGGTGTATTTTTATTTATAAAATTTCCGCTATCAGCTATTTTGTGATGCTTGGTGGTATCTCGGCTGGTTTAGCTGGTGTTCTATAAATGTGTCCACATTGGTTAGTGTTGGTAGTAGTTAGTGGATATCATAGTGATATAGGAGCTTATACATGTCTAATGCTTAAGCTAGAAAAAAAACTATTTTAGTTAAATTTCTCGCCTCTAGGTAATAAAATCAAAACAATAATAATACTAGGAGAGATTACAAAGAGAATCTTTGTAATCTCTCGTAGTATTTTTTTTATTAGAACTACTAGCATGTCAATACATACTAATAACTATGTTAATCCCTCCAGCTACGCTCAAAGGCTTGTGTTTGGAGTGGGTTCACATCAATAATACAATAGGGCAGGATCAAACCCACGACCTCTCAATCGTCATTCCAACACACTACCCATTGGGCTATTGCCGCTTATATATGCTTCTATATTATATAATTTATAAAATGCCCCTGGGTCATGCATACTGTGTCAATCAGGAGAGATTATAAAGAGAAGTTCGTCGTAATCTCTCGTAGTAATATTTTTGTACAAAGGGGGCGTTTCATACTGGGTCAGTCAGGTAAAAACAATAGTCAACGCATTACAATAATCTGCTCCAACCCCATAAACTGTACAAGCACTGCAGTGTTATTTAAATACGAGAAAACAAGTGTTCAAGTAACGCAAAGTTGAAAAAACTAAGTGCTAGGGCGCAGATTGCAGTACTCTGGCGCAAAGCCAACCAACACGTGAGTACAATACTAATGCAACTACACGCCTTGCGTGAGTTCGGACGTGTTCCGTAGTGTAAGTAATACCCGAGCAATGGACGGAATAATCAAACATTACGCCCGACCTGGTTAACGAACGGAACAAAAGTAAACAGAAAATAACGAAACAAAAACAACTGATAAACATTACAGCTGAATCTTCAACAGAATTACGGGACTATAAAGTATTCAGCGCGTCAACACTAGAAAGAAAGTGGGGGAGGAAAGAGAAGTGGGGGAGAAAAGAAAATGGGGGAGGAAAGAAAGTGGGGGAGGAAAGACGACGGACTCCACCCTCACACAGCCAATGCTCTTCTGTCCCGGTTTTAGCCCTTCCGAGGCTTGTCACAAAAACCCGGTGAAGCTGTAAAGGCCGCTGGGCCCAATAGCAAAACATATTTCATAAAAAAAACACTAGAGAGAATATCATTAGAGACATAATCGTTTTACGACCACGAAAAAGGGCATATGAGAGATGAAATAAAGGCTGTCCGATGACCTGGTGCACCTTCAGTCAGTGTCAACTTATTTGGTACATAACAAACAAAGGTTACGTGAAACCAGTATCAGCTCGCAAGGTCGGTGAGCATCAGCCTCCACTTTATTACAGCTCCATGTTAACAGTAAACACATGATGGCCTTACATCTGCTTTGATAAATAGAAACTTGTTAAGTAACTGTAACGATGTTTATCGTTGATGACGTAATTTTTCTAGAAACAATGATAAACAGAACTAAAACAGAAGATAAGCCTCGAGGTAAAACGGACAGCAGAAAAACTGCATATTTATGCAATTAAGCAATTCTTGTTTGCATCTGTTTTAGGCGTATTTGGTGGTTGAATAACGTACGCAAGACTCTTAAGAAGTGGCAAGGAATCTATGCTAAGTAGCAAATATATTCAAGTTCTGTGTATTTAGATGTAACTAACTCTTAAACAAATAAATTACTATATATACTTATTAAAATCAGTGAGTGAACAATCAATCATCCCCTGTTTGTCTACCCTTAGCGTTAGAACTTTTCTTCAAAATTATAAATAATGTCATATAATAATTATAAATAATATTTATGCGACCATCTTCGGAGTATACCTCCATTAAAAATAAATATCAAAATTGTTAAGGTCCAACATAAAAAATATACGTGTCGTAACAAACTTCTTCGTTTTTTCCTCGGTTAAAAATGAACACATTCTATCTTTACTAATCCATGGATAAGTAACTATAGTTTAGCCATTAGCGAAAATAGCTTTTTAATGATAACGAGTATAATTTTATAACAGATGCCCGCCAATAGTAACATTTTATTTTATGGATATTTCATTAAAATATTATTAAGTGTCGCCAGCTTATTTTATACCGACACAGATCTAGATTAAACGTGCATCAAGATATCGTAGTCTGATTCTGAAATAATTAATGGCGTGATATTTACAGGCCATAGATAAACAACTTCATTAAATATTCTTACTACCAAACCTATCTCATCAACATCTGTAACCAACCAATAATCCTTGACCGACTCTCCAAATGGTCATCCTCCCACAACAATGCTATAATGTCAATTAAAATAACTTTCGTAATTGAAATCCTTCGGATCAATCAGCGTGTGTAATTATATAGACTAGAACTTGGCTAGCGGTCGACAAAATCGACCGTATCTACCGATCTTAGAATTATCAGTTGTGAAATATCTATTACTTTTATACCGATAGAATAATAAAAGATATTGATTTGACTACACAAAATAACATTAATTGTTTGACATTTCCGATGCTCACTCACAATGACGTTCTGTGTATAACAGGTGTCTATACGTGCGTGCGTTATAAGCATGGTAGTGTACGTGATGGTTTCTTTTACTCATTTAATTGATTTCTAATGTAATATTATATAAAATATTAGCTTTCTGCACTTCTTCTCTATTGAAACTTTGACTGTGCCAAATTTCATACTCCTCCGTTCGTGTAACTGTCGTAAAAAGGCTACCAAAGTTTTTAGTTCACGTATTAATATTATGATTTCCTGCTATAAAGTGCTACTACACCTGTTCCAAAACATAATTGATTAAGCTTCAAAAGATAATTGAATTAAGCTGGAACATATAGGCGTAATTCTGTATATAACAACGAATTAGCCCACAACTCAATAATGGGCAATCCATTGTTACATATTTATTTAGGTATTAGTCAGTTTTGGTCAAAACCTGTATATTGTGGCTATACTTCTATATATGATATATGGTTGTTTATACGGAATATACGAGTAGATAGGAATACGTATGTTTAAACATAAAAGCATGCGTTTACGAGTATATGAACTCTATTACTTCAGCTTGTTGGCTAGAGTTATATATGACCTAGAGTTAAATGTTTCTAAGCTTTAACGGATTGCATCACTACGGATTTTGTCTCATAGCAAACCTGTTGCAATGCAAATAGATACCAAGTTCTATGCATATCTAAATGCCTTTAACTTCTAGATAAGATTAAAGTATTATTGAAAGCACGCGTCACTTAATTTTAATTAAGTTTCGTAGAGAACAATCGCTCTACTGCAAGCGCTTAATATGGCGATAAAGTCGCGGTCCAGACATATACTCATTAATAAAACAACAGTTTGAAACACCTCGAGTGTCCGTTACTTTAGTTAAAGTGTTGTTTCGTATATAAATAATCCCAAATACATACACGAAAGTGCTGTAACTAATCAGTACACATTATACTAGTAGAGCTACAATTATTTTTTAGCTATATATTTAAGTCATTAATAAACATTCAACGCCCCAATGACACAATACTCGAAATGGTTAGTACGAATCATACTATCTATCTATACAACTTTTAACAAAAATTGTTCTTTAAGTAAACGCAACAGTATTTTTTACCTTCAAAATACCCAATGAATTAGAATCAGGTAGGTAATTTTAAAACGGATATTGGAGAGAGGGTTGAGTAAGAAACGAGATTTAAAATTTCATAAGGCAATACACATCGAAATAGAAAATACTCGTATCGATATAAAATTTAAGAGAGCGTCGCAACATAACAAGGAAGCGTTGCGAGGAAATTGAGACATTTCTATTTGCTTCGTTCGAAAGCCACGCAGCTTTCAGGTGTTTTATTGGAGTACCGTGGCCTAATGGCTAAATACGGAGCGTTCAGTGTCATCGTGTTTGTCTCTTCCTTTGTTGGTCCACCTATCCATATGCCAGAGACGGTTTATCGAAGACTAGACGTGTGATTTAAGATAAAATGTGGAAGGTTTTCTGGAGATATTTACGAACTCCCAATAATGTTTATTAAGTAAAAAGTTAAATAAATATCACTGGAGGAGATGGAGATGGAGTATTTACTGTTAAGTTTAAAAATATATAGAGATTCAAGGGGAAAATAAGATTTAATTTAAAATAAGTCAAGCTTTAAAAATATATAGAAATACAAAACCAGTAGATTTTATTATATCCATTCTATTTCACATTTTAGGATCCCCGTTTTTTTCTAATTATTCAACCCTAAAACTGAGACCAATTACAAGACATATGAGATGTATACAAATAACTCAGTGAAATCAGTGAATACGCAATCATCCCCTATTTCCTACCTAAGGTTCTACTTAAGGTTAGAATTTGTAATAAATACAGAACTATCAAAATTGGTCTACTCTGTAAAAAGTTATGCGTTTTCTAACAAAAAAAAAAAAAATTATTTTTTTAAACATTTTTGTGTGGAATTGAGAACCTCATACGTTTTTTCGTCGGTTAACAATGGGGGTTGTGTTTGGGCAACGTACCGCGTTCTTTGCCCATTTTACTGAGCCGTACTGATTTATGCGCCAGAGTCATCGAACATTGGACATATCGGATGCCGTGTCCAGAGGAGCCGTGGCGGACATGTGAACGATGTTATATTCCACACATAATGGAATCAAAAGGTTTTTCAAACTAATAACAAAATGTAGATGATGTCTCACACACACTTTGTTTTATTTAAATTTAATATCGGGAGCGCCTTCATATATTTATCAAAAAAGCAAAAAAATCCTGCTACGGCAACATTTATGGATTAGTTTACCTGTTGTTGACAAACTATCAAGTAGTTAATGGCACTGTTTAGGAGACCAACCACCCACACTAATCTATAACTTTTACTGAAAGCCAAGAGCGGACTGAGAAAATACATGCAACTTAGGTACTATTTAAAAACATGCTGTAAATGATGCAATTTTCCTCGTCACATATTCATTTGTTCCACAAAAAAGAATTAATTAATTAATTGGTAATGTCATTGTTCAGTAATTAATAATTATTTTCATGGTGCTTCATAAAAAAAAATATGCCTAACATTTTTACTCGAAACGTAATCTGTAAATCCACTTTGACTAATACTGAAATAAACAGAAATTGAATTTACATATCAATTAACAACGTTCTAATGGTAACTCTAATTCTCTTAATGCTATGACAAAAACCAGTCCTTATTTATTTTGATTATGTGATTATTTGATTTTATTTTATTATCTGACGAACCTTATTGGTCACGCCTGTAAAAGCCGCCAAACCTGACTGACCTGAACCTGACTGAGATAATAATTTATATTACGTAAATGAAAATAATTTTACACAAATTCACAAATCCAACATATCATCAAGAATAACTAACTAAATAAGATTACTAGGAATAAGCACCGAACGCAAACAAGCAAGCTTGAGCACACTATCCACAGATTATATTATTTAGATTAGTGGATGACGGGACGATTCATATTGCAATTTAATTTATGTTATAAACGTAGAAACTATATTACAATAATAATATGTATAACGACCATATGAATGACTGTAATAGTAATTATATTATATACGTTTTAGATATTTTTGCTACACTCTAACTTCAGGATCCAATTATAAGTTTAATTACTTTTATATATAATATATTTTATCGAACCCTATATATACGAGCATCATCGTCAAATTACGAATTAGTGGTTTCACAACTCCGACCGTATTTGTTTACGTCTGCCACAAAAGGACATTAGAAAAAATCTTGAATACCTTGAATTAGGCGCGTGCACACAACACAACAAAGCTGCAGTCACTAACGCACAGATCACAAGGAGTTGGTAACGAATTCTTTTATAGACTGCAATAGCAAGGCAACAGTGATGGTCCGTGGGGAGGGAATATGGTCAACAATGCAGGCATCGAACACGAAACGCATCGTGTTGCTGAGTTCAAGGAAAGACGCGGTAGAGAACTCGACCAGTCGACAACACGTCAATGCGATACGCACTGTTGATTAGGTTATACGTAGGAGAGGTTATGATATCATTTTTTCACAACATTGATTAGACCTGGTAAATAGTCGCTGCCGCCCTTCGACATTTGTAATCAACCCAAGACACGATCGAAGTTCTTTCGTAGGTTAACCACAAATACGTTGCTACCCCTGAGTGCTAAGTTGGAGCGCCTCTGTTAAGTGCCAACCTTACATCCTCGAAACCAGAACAGAACAGTAAGAACACTGCTGATATAAGGCAGAAATATGTGTGGTGGTGGTTTCTCCGGAGTCGAACCAAGTAATGTTCTAACTTCAGAATGATGATGATGGTGATGATGAGGTTCTTGAACGGTAATAAGTGTAGTGACCACCTAACATCAGATGAACTATAGACCTGTTTGAGTCCAAGAATCGTACCCATATATTCCGGATTCCGATAAAAAACAACGTATCGCCCGGGAGTAAGAAACTTAGAACGAATTTTCGAATATTTTTCTGTGAAATTGATATTTCAGGACTCCAGTTCTATTTAGACTTGATCGTGTATTTCTTTTTGCGCCGAGGAATAAACGGACATTCTATCAAATAGCCCAAAAATGAACGACTAAAACCGAAGCTCTATTCGCAAAAGCAAAATTGCCCTTTTAAATTAGCAGTACGTAATCGATTTCTGCTTCAAAATGTATCAGGGTCCTCATTCATACATGAAATATAGAGAAAAAGTGTTTTCAAAAGAGTTCGCGGAGATGAAAGCATTCAAGTATTCAGCAGGCGACTATTTGGGAAGTGCGATAGTAATACTCTAATGGAGGGCATGAAAGGGCCAATCGCCTGAAAGATAGTAAATACGTAAATGATTTTTCGCGATATTCATACGTCAGACATTTTCACTACAGAAATAAACTTCAAAAATGTAGTCTGAATGAAACTTAGAACTGGTGAATGACTGTTACGTATGAGTAACCTGTGATTTACTTATTATGGAACTCAGTGCATTACTGTAAACTGTAACTGTATTGAACCACAAGTGGACGTTTTATTTATCTGTGTGTTAAGCTTACGAAATGATGAGCACTGTCCTATTCGCTTCTACGAAAGACTAGTCGACAGCAATCTTCCCCTTACTTTTGGTCATAAAAGTTCTAAAGGTTAAAATAATTGTTTATTTGTTGGTCTGGTTCTCTGTTCTTGGAAAGTTACTGAAATAGTGTGCAGCACTATGTTAACGCTTAAGTAAACTGTAAGGCGTATATAAAATTCACGAAAGGGTTGGGCATTATGAAATATAATTAAAGAGACTCGTCCAAACTGTACAAAATTAGGCCAAACAATAATAAAACAATTGACAGCTAAACAAAATATTAAAAAAAAACAAATGTTAGCTGCCAGTGCAGTTATGTTGAGATTCCAAAAAATATGTTAAATCATATTACATACATAATAATCTCTATGGGTATGAAAATCGATGGGCTCGAGGTTTAAAAGATATTTGAACCCCAGAATCGTAGTAATTATGTTTATACCAGTACATAAGCGCAAGTTTTCCTAGAGTCGGGCAGTACATGACCTCTTTACAAATAGTATTAGTCAAATATTCTGACGATGCTACGACCTACTCGAAGTCATAGTATTATTTGAACTACCACAGTCTTAGTGCTGTGTCGAAATCAAACATGACACACCTGCATGTTTTGTACCAAACGAGTCACAGAGGGTCCGCCAAATTCCAGAGGCATATTATCCTAAAGTATTAATGAAAAACCGGTTTCATTGTCAATTCAAATCTTAGACCATATTTGAGGTGTACCTATATGTGTACGTGTGTTAATTCGCTAATATTATTTGTCATCAAACACACATGTCTAATTCGCGTATTTACCTTCTTCGTTTTCTGTTTCGGATAAAATTGATGCCATCCATATTAATTTAAATCGATGTCCTCGGTATCCGTATGTGTTTTAACTGCCTATTTAACATGAGCGTTACAAAATCAAACAAGGAGTAAATTTCATCATCATTTCTATTCCACTGTCGCGCTCGTGTCCCCAAACTAGTTATTCAGAATATCTGCGCAGATCACTTTAAAATATCAAAGATTCAACAACAAATTTTGCACACAATAATTTTATTTTAATCAAACATTTTATATCATACAACCAATTTAATTAACAATTAATAAAGTAATTAAATTAAATCGCTAATTATATATTGCGGATCATTGATTAACGGAATGTTTGAATAACTCTTCCTTGTTTGATATAATTTCGTGCGCAGCGTTGCGCCCGCTCATGTAATTTCTCGTTACGTCAAACTGCGTGGCCAAAATGATATAAGGCTGTTACAATTTGTGCCTTAACAAACGCGGTACGTGCGCCGTACTGAAGGACTACTAATGACCCGGTCTGACGTAAAAATACAAATTGCGCTAGAGTCACTCTATGCCATACTTGGTGACACACATAAATCTTCTTGTAACCAAGTGTATAAAGCCCTAAGAAAAAAATCGGAATGGCACTTTGAATTTCAATTAGGAATGTTTTAAAAGAAGGGCAAATGCTGAGCAAATTTAATAATATCAAGGTTCATAAATTCCGTTATATATAGGAAATGGTGAAATTCCGTTAATTTTAGAATTTAATCAATAGGTATTTGATGTTACTATTAACGGAATTTTATTAAACTATAATTATCCATTGGTTAGATCTAAAATAACTACTAGTTTAGTAATATCAGGAAGAGATGTACAGAACCAATAGTCATAATTAAAGTAAAATGCAATTCCATAGAAATATGCATATATTTAATTTATTGGTTTAAGTACATACATTTTCTAGTAAATATCAAGTAATGCAAGTAATTTCTCGTAAGCATTAATAACACATATCAATTTTGTACTATGCTACTCGCTCATGCGTGAACATGTTTTGCACGCAACGTTACACGCATGCCGCAGATGTAATACTGGTAATAGTTTTTGAAAAACCCGTTTTGTGGTAATTGTTTATTGAAAAAGATAATAGGTAAGTACCAATACCATTGGGAATTCATACTAATGTTATGTAGAAGTAATATAAATAATAGGTATAAACAGAATAGTCGTTTTACGTTCTACAGAATCCTGCTAATAATACAAATTTGAAAAGGCTGAACAGGTTTTGAATTAAACTTATTACTATTGTATTTACAATGGTTGATACGCATTTAAGATACAATACGATAACGATATCACAGGTAAAAGCTGCTCTTTAAATATATCTTATTTAATTTTATTTTATATTCAAATTATGGTTTGTTTCGTGAGTGACGATGACTTAATTTTTCTGTATCTCCTTTTTGTAACAATAATAATTTTCAGTTTATGTAATATTCTCCGAATATAAGACAACATTTCATCCCTTTTGTTCGTTTTCGGCCGTTTTATAACTTAATGTCTAAAACATTAACCACATATATTATTTTAAAAATATTTGTAACAATAGTTTGTAAAGCTTTTATTTTAATTATTAATTCGAAGTTTATTACCCAGTACAGTGGGTACAGTGCCCTTACGTCAACAACGACACGCTGCACTGAATTTCAGTGTTTTGCTAAAATGTGTTAGATAACTAACATTACCCACTGTTACCATAGTTTCATGTGCCACTGTGCCCAGCGTCCCAGTACACATATGGTTAAAAATACAAGTTACATAATATAATTTGTCTTGTCCTAATTGTTTATGCTGTATGGGGCGACTGACGGCAACACAGAAAAAAAATAGTAGAATTAGTAAAGAAATGTTTCCAATTCACTGTAACCAATGTGCTCCCATGCGTATCTACGTTTCCTTCGATTCCAAAAATTCGGAAATATTCGGATTAAATCACTCGTATTAGATTTAGATAATGTTTCTAGGATCTGATGGTGTATTTTTCTACATAACCCAACGCAAATAAAATAATGTCACTAACGCCTGCAATGCCCTC